>JABFIG010000159.1:0-54260 GCA_017139545.1 Ambrosiella cleistominuta | reverse complement strand
GATTTGAGGATGCTGTGAGTCTGGAATTGGTCCTAGTATACACTGTTTGATATGGGTCAGCATGCATGCAGCACGGAAGGATTCAGATGGTGATGGATGCAGTCCTTTGTGAGATGGACGGCTTCTTTGTTAAGTATTATCTTCACCGTTATGCAGGTAGACAATGCGTTGGTCAACTTGGCAGGTCATCAGGAAAGAAGAGAATACAGGTGGCAGCGACAGATGCCGCACCTGGTCGGTGATGAGTGAGCAGAGTGATATTTATATATGTACATATATGTAGGTTGTGGACTGATTGTGCAAGAAATGTATATAATTTGTGAGAAGCGCAGTACTTTGAAGTGTATGGAGATGTTATCTTCTATGCACAGCCCATGCATGCAATTGGATCAGGAAATTATGGGGCTATCTCGGATAGCTCGAATTATAGAGTTGTTATAAGATGGACATTGGACGTTGCTATGCAGTGTTTCTTGCCCCGGTCCGTTCTGGAGGGAGACTCCTCTATGGAGTTGATAGACCACGAATAATACAATCTAAATGACACGGAGCCATCAATGCAACCTAGCAGTGCATTACGGAGCGGAGAGACGGAAGTGCAGCAGGTGATCCAGAAGCATTGCATATTAGGCCGGCGGGTCTAGATCCCTAATGACAGACCCTAATGTAATCCTCCTCTTATGCGAACCTAGATCTGACTTTTTTTGTATATAACTTGTCGTAGGATTTGGATAGTGATCTTCGGACCCGAGAAAAATCAGTGCTTCGGTCGGCTGGTGGGTATTTTAATAAATGGACTATTGTTTCTCGGATTCGGCCGGGATCCAATGGTACGAGCTGTCAATTTTGAAAGAAGCGACAAGAGTTGCATGGAAACAATGACTACGTATCACGAAAAACATTTCTACCTATGACCTCAGGTTGTTTGAGTTGTAGATATTAATTATTTTCTTTCTATACGTTGGTTCTAAAATCTAAGTAAAATATTCACCCAAATATGATACATTTTCAAAAGATGGACATCCTAAGTCCCGAAATCTCGCTTGTCAATTCATGAATGAGAAGGATGGCCAGCGGATCGAAAGGGCACAACGGGAAACAGGGCTAATATGCACCAGGCGACTTTACCCACCCTCATGCATACGCTGCTGCTGGTGTTGCTACTGCGGTAAATTCAAATCGGCAAAATTCCCAGACCTTGAATTTTGTAACCTCGAATTTTGGAGACATGAGGCCGGAAGATTCTCGAGGATGACCACCGTTCTTATTCCTGGGGCATCAGAAACATGTATTTGAGATTATCGATGAGCCAGAGGAGACCGGTCGTTTCCGGCCGGGACCCCACAGAACGAAGTGTATCTTTTATCAATCTCGAGTAAGCTTTATCCATTTTCATGTTGGCCTTCCTCCCCTGTTCTTTCAGGCTGGCTTACCTGGCTGTATCAGATGCCCGTGTGCATCGTCCGTCATATCCGAGCCATTGTCTCCAGCTAGTCAAGTTTCGTCATTGCGACCACCCTAGGATGTATGCATATGTGCATTTATATATATATATATATATATGTATATATATATTTATTTATCGAGCTAGCTAACCCCGCACAACATATCACTGACTGATTGTGTATATATGCAAATATTACGTGAGTCACGCAAAGGACAGCGGGTACTTTGACGATGTTGGCGAGTGTGCGGTTGGTTGATGCGGGATGGTGGTATTGACGTCCCATTGTTTGAGGAGTGGAGTCTGGACTTTGTATTAGGCTTTGCGGTACACACATGTTGAATATAAAAGAAAATATGACGAGTCGGGAAATGCACTTACAGTGCCAAACATTCAAATGGGTAGCGAAATTTTGGGGAAGTTTCGTGATTGATTTGGACCATCAACAAAATACAAGAATAAATACTTCAAATCCCAAGGTACTCATACAAATCAATAACTATCCATATCTCTGGCCATTTGGCTTTCTTATAATATATATTACTCTATATTTCATTACTATTTATTCATCTATAATTGTCTTTAAATCCAGAGCCTTGAAACTGCTCTTAGCTATGAATCTCAGGTTAATTTCAAATAGGTATATCCAGTCAAGATCTTATTAAAAGAAAGAAAAAGAACAGCCAGATATGTAAATATCTTCAATTCTAAACATTATCAAGTTTTTCTCTTCATTTAATACCAAGAAGTTATAGAGTTATAGCTTTGTCAATAATATGTATGTTTTGAGGTGTTGATACATTCAAAATAGAGACCCTATTTATAATTCCAGAATATATATAATGCTACTAAAAAATATAAGATAGTTCTAGTAGATAAAGCAAAAGCAAAACAATAGATTTATCATCATTTAATTGTATTAATGTGAGATACTTCAGTATAAAAATTATTTTCTTCCAAAAGTCTGATGTAGGGGATCCTTCAAATTTATCCTAAGCTTGTCGCGGCCCGCTTAAATAGTCATGACTGTACACATGTCAGATCACGGCACAGAGTGGATTGAGAGTTGAGTTGGGGGCTCATCGTGAATTTCCACATAGCTCCCAGGTTCTGTTTGAAGAACACATTATCACTTGATGAAGAAGATATGAGAATTAAGCAGCAGTGAGAACACATGTCAAGTGCGTATACTTCTATCAACGTTTTCATCAAAAAAAAAGAAAAAGAAAAACCTTCGGTTATTGGCACTTTCAGCTCCATGATTCAAAATTCCAGCCCAGCGTAATCGGCAACCATCATGATCTCTCCTTCAGCCAATCACAACCCAGAACCAGGGAGTGATACACTTTTGAACATTGTTAGTCAGGCGGGACCGGAGAACCTGGGCTGGGTCGGAAGGTACATGTACATGTTAGTCCCCCTCCCCCCGCCCCAAGAAGCCTGCACACAACGATGAGAGAAAAAGAATGATTGTAACATTGATATAACTGGCCAATAATAGTGTCAAATCGCACTTTTGTCAAGGTATCAAAGTTTGTTTATTACGGATGCGATGCGCTGATGAGCATCACATCACGAACGCAAAGTATATGAGGAGCAAAAAAAGGTAGGGTTTGGTAAAAAGTACATATACATATATACGACAGTACCGGATTCGGAAATTGGGCTTTTTGAGAAGCGAATGCGTGGCAATTGTCAGATTTGATTCTGCTCAAGACGGCACACTAGGGCTTGAAAATTTTTTTTAAAAAAAAAAATTTATATATATGTTTAATATGTACATATTTAAATGAAAACTGTACAATGGCACCATTATGAAAAATTTGCCTAGTAACAGGCTAGATCGATCATCCTTTATATGAGAGGACGGAATTAGAAGTTATTGTACAATCTCATGTCAAACCAATTGTATCGTTTTGCTGTGTCTGATTGTCACCGTGTTGCCACACATAGCATCACTTGACTTGGAGAAGATATGCTTAAACCGGTGAATTAGATGTACTGAGTACCATATTTCTTTTTCTTTTTTTTTCTTTTTGAACGACGGCGGATGTAGGTGATAGCATCCTTTCGGCCGCGGCAAGCCTGAAATGGCAGTCAATGCCAACTTGGTTGGATTGATGGCTGGATCGATAAATAATTTCAAAATCCAAAACGTCAAAGAAATCATTGATGCTTTGGGAACCACCAATAAATCTTTATAACAACCAATACAATGAATATATACACATAGTTAGATGCTCTCGATAAACGAAGGCGGTAAACTCGGTACATCTTTTTTTGTGTGCAATTATTGACCAAGGCCATCGAGTTGACAAGGCCGATAAGGTATCCATGAGGCGAAAGATTGTAACTCGGGTTATAGAAAGAAGACAGGACAGACAATGGAGCCCGAGAAATATTGGCTGGGTTGCATTCCAGGGCACCGGAACGAGGTCTCCACGCAGACAAACAGCAGGCACGAGCGCAAGCACAAGCATTTGGTTCAGAGACCCGGGGCTTTGATTTTTTTCTCTTTTGCCAGGCTGGGGATGGGGAAGGAACGGGCGAGTGACAACCACACACACACCGGTACTTGGTTGGCAAAGAATTTCTCAATGCGACGCTTTCATTGTTTCTTCACGTCAAGAACACAGACTCAACTAACTACATATTAGTAGTGTACACTAGTAGTAGTCGTTGTCATCGCCGCCATCGTATATAGCTTATCTTTGGAGTTTGCATTTCTTCAAGAAACTTTTCATGAGGAGCAAGACAATTTTCGATGGAAAAGATGGATGAATGTAAACTTGCAAAAGTCAGACGCGAGAAAGTGGCAAAATCTCATCGAGTTTATCTAGCGGCAGAGTAGCTATAGTCCTGCTATATGGGCTATGACGACATGATTCATTTCTCAGAAACAACTTGTAACCTCACCATCCTTTCTCTCTTTTTCTTTCTTACCGCCTTTACACACAGAGCCTCCCAAAAAGCGCACGAAGGTGTCATCGTTGCGTTTTTTTTGCAATGGGGGAAGCTAATGTTGCATCTGGGGCTAAGTTTGTAAGCCTGTGTGAACAAATAAATATCAAGTGTTGAATAAGACTAAGGGTAGAGGAGAAGGAGGAGGGGCAGGAGGCGGGGAGGGAGTAGGAAAAGAGGAGGCCTGTGTGCGTGTCTGTATATGTTGTATGTGTGTATATCTGTGTTGAAGGGGCCGTTCATGTTCAAAGTCGCCACTGGAGCGTCGTGATCGTGATGAAATAACCAGTCGGCTTAGTAGGGGCTAGGCTGGCTTGGGCTGGCTGCATGGGTATGGCATGCTCGTTCGAGTGCTACATGTCTGTGACCTTGGGATGCCAGGGATTTCCCTCTTTCCCTCTTTTTTTATTATTATTCTGACAAAAGTAATAAAGTCTTAACAAAAAATAAAACATTTATCTAGAGATGCCTACCAAAAGGAACACAATAGAGCCCAGAAAGGTCGAAGCTAAGGGAAAAAAAGAAAAAATAATACCGAGAGAGAATCTTATTCTGTCAATTGTTCTACGCTGTACATGGTCTGACTGATCATCGGACGAAGAAACTAAAGTCCTCGAAACATTTTGAACTACATGTTCTACTTATTTTTGTTTTTTTCCCATTTTTTTTTGGGCCAAGTTCTTGTTCATCTTCACTTATGTATATGCAGCATTCGTGACTTTGATAAATCACGGGTATACAAGCATCCTCGCTGTCTGTACACCATCGTCATTTTCTCCTTAGACATCTCGTGTTACCATCTTGCATTTGCATACCCGATCGTGCACTTTCAACCCGGGACGGCGCTGAAACTCAGCTACTCCATGCCGAGATAACCACTTCGGCGTGAAAAAAAACCTGCTATCTTGCCGCTCAACCCATTAAAGCATCCAGGTCCCTTTGTTATTCTGGTGCTTACATATTTGTCGTGATTTCCTATTTCATGCACCTGATGTCAGTAGCTACCATTGCGCTATCTCCACACTTGTACCGTCTTGAACCTTTTGGCAGTTACCGCATCCGGAGTCCCTTCTAGATTCAGCGGGACGGCGACAGTCTAGAAAGTGCAAAACCTGTCAGCCTCGTTCAAGGCTCTCCCTTACGCCAGATCCTACTCTTGCGTGAATAGGTTATTTTTCTTTCGTCATCATTAATATTGTCTCTCAAATGGCTGAATCCTAGCTCATGGCAAATGTTTGTCCACGTCAAATATATACAAAGCACATCATTGTTCAATTGAAGCCTACTTGATCATTATACTCATACCCGGGGACGAACTCTGGATCTGCCAATCTTCCTCCGGCGCTCTATATCGGTGTCAGCAACTCGCGATCCCCCATTCTTATGCTGAGCTGGGAGCTAGACTAGTTGCCTGGATGCTAGCAGCTTCCTGTTCATGTTTTTGTGTCTTTCGGGAGCCGGACCCACTGATACACATTGTGTCTTTTGTCCCCGTCGAGTCTCCAACATTGATAACTCGGGACTACTTATAAGGAACGTGGTTCTCCCTCTCACATTTCAACTTTGAATTCCATCTCCCCCTCCCCCCTGTCACGTATATTAATTCTGTATACTCAACGCCGACTTTCAACGTCCGCTTTCAGTTCTTTTTTGTTACAATCATCGATTCACCGTACTGTGTGCGGGTTCACTTCTTTTACACCCTTTTTGAGATATTCGCTGCATCATCGCTGCAGATAGATATTACCATTTAATTTGGCTATAGATTGGATTTCTTGACTCATTTGACTACACTTTCGTTTTTTAACAGTCTCAAGAGATCGCATCCCCGCCCGCAAAATACCGGCATCAAACGATCAACAACTTTGATTTACCAAACTTTGGGCCCGTCGTTCGCTTTGTGTCCCTGTCTCTGAACCCAATTCCTACAAGAGATAAAATCCTACAACATTTTTCTCTTGTTCTTTTTTTTGTTGTTAACTGCAAACAAATTCTCTCCATCTCGCGTTTGCTGGTCTCTTCCGCCCTTGAGCTGCTTAATTGTCTTGGTCTTGTCCGACAGAAGCCCTGATTGGTTGCACTACCACAACGAACGAGACCAACGATCCCCCCGGCTTGAATCGCTGTTGTGCTTTCGTGCCTCGTATGTATCGCAACTTGTACGTTCCTGGCTCCTAGTCTACCCATTGCAATTGTTGACAATTGCTTCTCCCTGGACCCAGTCACATGCTTTGCCCAACTAGCCAAACCTAGCCAGCGTGTGAGGGAGAAAGAGAAGTAGTCCCTTTTGAGTTCCTTTTGGACCACGCTGGAACCCCGCGCCCTCCTATCCTCCCATTGGAGGTCTTTGTAAACTCGGTATTCCATTGTTTTGTGTAGACCGATAAGTTAGCAAGTTACAACACTCTGCGTGATCCGTTATTGCGGCTTGCGTCGTGCAGATATTTCGCCGCCTGTCCGTCAATATCGCCGTTAGAGCCGGCTAGTTTTGAATCTGCATTTTTTTTTGCATCCTCTACTTATCAGCATTGTAACGTGGGTTTGCAATCGCAAGCTTCTTATTTACTGTGGCTGCTCGCTTGTTCGTGCATCTACAAGCTTTCATTGAGATTAGACTCACACCTTGAGGCCGTCTGGAAGCCATATTATTATCATCTGGTTCTTTAAAAAGCTAGATAGTCTTCTGTTACTCTGGCATCCCGTCGCTAGTAGACATCGACTATCCAGTCACTAGAGTAGCCAGACACTTTTCGGCTTTGAACCTGTGATTGTTGATAACGAAATCGGATTTATTTATTCGTCTCCCCCGGTCTACTTTGATTGTGCTCCCGGTCTGAGACAGTTTGCATTGTATCCACTGGTGACATCTAAATTTGCCGCTTGCTTATCGACTGCTCACGGAATCACTGGAGTACCATCAAACGGCGCCGTTACTTGAGGTTTCACCAATACCATATCGTCGGTCTTCATCTCACAATAGTCTCTAGTACTACGGACCAGTGGCGTATCTCTACCTCTAGCGTTTCTGTATCGACGAGTATCAACATTTATTCATCGTCGGTATCGTGATATCTCGGCATTGCCATAATAGTTACAATAGTGTCGTCTAGAAGTTATATAATCGACAGATTTAAATACGTCGAGACCAGAGACTCTGCTACCACAAAGTCTTTTGTTCTACGCAAACTTAATTCGTCCTTGGCCGCAGCACAAAGAACGCAAGCGCCTATTATTAAATCAGCTGTTACTATTAGTGACGCTGCTTGTGACGTTTTCCGTGGTGTTTTCCTCATCCAGCCTTTGCTCAGTACTTGCATTCCAACAGCTTTTTTTTCTTTTTCTATTCTTTCCCTTGCTAGAAGGGGCTGTGTTTTAGATTTTGGTCACGCTGCCATTTTGTGTGCCTACGTCTCTTTGTTAACTGCATCGACGAACAAAGAACGGTCACTGTCCGGATTGGGTTCTTGCCCCTACAATCACCCAGAAAAGAGAGTGTTGGGGCATTCCTTCATTGAGTTGAGCGTAATCTGCCTCTTGTTCTGATCCGCCAAAACCTTTTTATTCTTTTTGGTCCTCACTTGTTTCGAGAAACGGTCTTCTCGCCATTGCCTGTTTCATGGAATCTCCACACGTTAAACCGGAAGCTCCCTCACCAAGAACTGCCGCTGGAAGATCTCATTTGTTCAGTCATCCATCTGCGGATATGTCGGTTAAAGTACATCGACTGGCCCTTGACAAGAACACAGGATATCCTGAGCCTCCGCCTCCTCATTATCATCAACATTACTACCAACCACAGCAACAGCCACATTACTACGAACAGTCCCCTTATCACCATCAGCCGCCTCATCAACCCCAGCCGCAGCAGCATTACTATCCCCACGGCTCTCACAGTCGGCATCATAGCTACGACTATCAGACTCATGATCCGAGGCACTCGGGATACTATCACCACGGACATCAGTCTTCACACTCGGCCCCTCATCAGTTTCCTCCAGCCACGCCACAGCAGCCCGGTCGCCCAGAAGACAGTCAGGGAGTCTCAGCAACTCGGACAAACTCGGATAGCACCATGTCGGATCAAAGTGGCCAACTTGAAACAGCAAAGCAAAGTACAGGTTACGGCGCATTGGTTGCATTGAGCTTTGCCATGAGCACTCCTAGTACAATGGCACACCCACCGCCAGGAATCTCACAGAATGTGTGCACCTGTCCCACAGTTCCAAAGATTCCTCGCCCCAGAAATGGTAAGTAGCCACATTGATTTCCTTATGTTAATGGCACAAATCAATATTAACAAGAATTGTAGCCTTTATCCTGTATCGCCAATCAAGGCAACAGGAAGTGTCAGCAGCACATCCGGGTCTCCCGAATCCCGAGATCTCCAAAATCATCGGCGACAATTGGAAGAAGGAAAATGAGAATATCAAGGAGCATTTCAAGCAGCTTGCTGAGGAGGAAAAGCTCGAACATGCCCGCAAACATCCCGACTATCGGTATCAGCCCAAGCGCAGTGTCAAGGCCGGACAACGTCCTGACGAACAGCGTTCTCGGTGTCCTAAGTGTGGGGGAGTAATTAATCCTGCTCTGTCCACGGCCAACTCCCGATTAGCATCCTCTTCATTGCCGCTTGCGCCGGCAGGCCAAGACCCTGGTCCATCTCGGTATAACCACATGCGCAACACTGCTTCTCTGGATAGCCGGAGAGATTTTAAGATGGATGCGGATTCGGATGTTTCTATGGCCGAATCACCTGATTCTGGACCGAATAAACGTCGACGCCACAATAACGGCAGCTACAGTTTTTACATGGAGGCACCGTCTGCTCCACTAGGCTATCCCGATGATGCTTATTACCGTCAAGGCCCACCGCTACCGCCACCGCACTTTGTGGCTTCGACCACTCGGCATCATGAACGTCGGGAATCCATGCCTGGACCTCCTTCTCACTTCCATCCTTCACTTCCACATGCTCATGGATATACGTATCTTCCGTCTGATCCTCCTCACCCTGGCTACAGGAATTCTCAATGGCCGCCCTCTGCGTATCCTCCATCTGCTTACCCCCCGCATCACTCTCCGTCTCATAATCCTCATAATTATCCGGGGTATCCTTCGTCATCCTATTCTCAACCGGTGGCCAACCAGGCCCGGCGGGGACCGCTTCCTCCTGAAGTTCCTCTTGAGCGTCGTGGTGATTACAGTCGTCGGCCTAGTATGCATGGAAATTCTGACCTACCTCCTCCGACTGCCTACAATGGATATCCGAACCATGCAACGTCGCCCCGTGTAGCTGCTCTTCCACCGCCTGCTGATTTCTCAAAGAGCCGTCGGGATTCCTTTTCTCAGGCTGCAGGACACCTGACGCATTTGTCGCTTCCACCGCCCACAGGTCATGCGTCTCAACCTCCTCCCAGACGGGAAGAGGTGGTGTTGCCCCCGCTTCGCACTCAAGTTCCTCCTCGGGATCAGATGTCCCATCCCGAATTATCTAGAGAGCCTTTTGCTGCCGCTTTGCCGAGACAATCTTCTCAACCGGCGGCCCCTCCTGCTGCTGACAGACAGTCATCGGCAAGAGATGAACCACCGCGGGAAGAGCCACCCAAGGAGGAGACCGCTGCTCAAACGCCTCGACAGGAAGTTGCTACACCGGCTGCCCAAACACCTGCTACCCAAGGTTCAGCTACCCAAGGTTCAGCTACCCAAGATTCAGCTGTACAGCCTTCAACGGCCCAGTCTCCGGCTGCTCAACCTCAGCCTGCTGCTGACTCTGATCAGCAAGGCTGGGCTGGTGGTGCTACAGAGCTACGGGATATGGATGCAGGTCACAGTGGCCAAGCTGCTGATGGTGGAGACGCTGGCCATCTTGGGACTTGGCAAGCTGATGTTGCAAGAGATCGTGCCGCGTTCATCATGAGTCTCGCATCAAATTTTCGGGCTTATGACCGAATGCAAGCAAATGCACCTATGATGGCTACGTTCCACAGCGGCTTGGGGCCTTCCTACAGACCTCGTCCGACAGTCATTGCTGTCGATGGTGTTGCACAAAATGAAACTTTGTTGGCTATTAGCAATGCCATCGCAAGGATTCTGCAGAACCCCGAGTACGGCCTTGCTGTTAGTGGAGTGACATTGGAGATGCCTCCTGTTGCCGAATTGCCTCAACCGCCTCTCCGCGATGTGGTTCCTCAACCTCAAGTTCAAGATCGGACTGGTGTGTACTCTTGGGGGGAACTTTTCCGCTTTCTGGGCGCGCGGACTGCGTTCTGGACGTCAATTGACCAGTACATCCCTGAAATTTCTGATCGCAGACATCCTGTCGTTGTGCTGCGCAACGGGTACCGCGTGGCGTTGTTGTCGTGGATGGCGCAGGCTTTGCGCATCAATGCCGGGTCCTCATTTGATGTCCATCGCCAGATGATGGAGCATCATCTGGGGGCGTTGTGCACTCCTGATATTACTGTTATGGTCAAAGTAGTCGACGATAATGACCTGCTCATTTTCCATGACTTTGATCGGCGCATGCTTACTGTGCGTGTCAATAGGGCCCAGGGGCTGTATACAGGTGCAATGCAAGAGATTGCTGAGAAGGTTAGGGATTGGATTCTACCCTATGTTCACAACATATACTACCGATAAGAGCTTCACGATTGTCGGGGATTTGGCTTCGCTTGTGAGTGAGGTCGGTTTTGAGCTTTTGCTTTTTTTGCTAATTGTTTGGACTTGGTGCCTGTTGGCGAACTTTGTTCAGGTTTATTACTCAGGTTTCTTTGGGGTTTAATGCTTTGTCTGTTTTGTTTTCTTTTTTGGTCCTCTTTTTTCATTCTTATTTTTGATATTTTTTTGTTCTTTACTCTGGTTTGTAGAGATCAATATGTTATTATCATGGTATCGGTCAGGTTGGGACTGGGTTTTGTTATCACAATGGTTAGAAAAGGAAAATCAGTATTACTATAGAATCAGACAATACTCGCAAGAGTTGGATAATATTACTTTGTTTTTTTTTTCTTGAAATATGGTAGATTTGAGCTTGGCTATTGTTTGTGACTCGGCAATGAATGAATTGTATAGAGGATATTCGAGAGATTGAATCGTTGTCTGTTTAACATAATAATCAGCCCGAAATGGTTGAAACATTTGGTAAATTGTACTGTCCCGATATTCGATAGTTACATCATCACCGTCATTTACATACAACACTGTGCTAACTAGCCCTGTAGAGCCGCCACCGTTTCTAACATATACAGTATATTTGATAACATGTAGTTAAACCCATGTTGTTCCTAAACTCTTCACGTGGGACCAACAAAACCACAAGCAACACAATGTTACAGTTCCACAGGATGCACCTCAGCTCCAGCTTTCCATGGGCAGGGCCGCCGGCAAGAGGGGGCGAGGGTGTTGTGTAGGAAGTGTAGGGGGTTTTGGAGAATGGCACATATAGCATGAGGGGCTTTGCCTGTACTGGATGCAAAGGGAGACTTGACTTATTGGTGTATACTACCATTTTTTCATTGATTAAAATAGTTGGAATAATTCTGTCTACAGATGGCAATATTATTGTGTCCTTTGCGATAACCTGAGTAATCCTTTGGGAGACAATGCTATTGTTGTTCTTCCCGACCACGATAGCCCTGGCTCTTGGACCCGCTGCATCCCGGTCTTACGCCATATTTTTTTGGAGCATGCGCCACATACATGGAAGGTTGTACGCCACAGATATCAGTTAAGGGGGGTGCTGGGTCCCTCACTAGATAGCTAAAGTTTTGGCCCTGCTGATGTCTATAACGTCAAGATAACTTAATTGTGGTTTTTGGTGACGGTGTTTTTTTATTGTTTGACATCACGGATTCCGATGAGAGCTTAGTAGCTACAGATCGGATCGGAAAGGACAATTAAGTTGTTCCTTTTTTAAATTTTCTTTTCCTCTTCTGTTGTTCTTTTTTTGTTTGCGAAAGGGGAGAATTGACGGTACATTCTTTTTTTATCTTTGGTTTCTTTGGGGTTGGCATTGGGTGCTGTGCGCGTGCCGGGTTTCAATTGACGAGGTTTGCGGAGCAGGGAGGTCTAGAGGTTGGTTTTGGAGAGCTGTAGTTTGTCACCGGCATTACTTCTTGGTTCGTTGTCTTGCTCTGGACTGGTTGTGGCCTGAGTGGGGACCATGAACTGTTAGCTCGTTGGGCTGGCAGTTTGAGCTTTACAGGCTTGCTTTGGGGTTTGCATAAACATTGACGATCGATCAACGGACCGATGATATTATCTGCCGACTAATTGCGAGTCGAATACATAGATTACGAAAGAACCTTTACGACATATACATCTGATTTACCGATATCCGGCGAATCCACCCAGCACAATCTTCCTCCATCTCGACTTACGATACCCCATCTAATCATCCGAACTCCTCACGCCCCACAAACATGGAATTACAACATGGCCAAGTCGTCCGCCTAGTGGACAACCGCATCGCCGAAGTCCGTTTCGTCGGCGAAACCCTCTTCTCCACCGGTGTCTGGGTCGGCGTCGAGCTCGAAGATGCCTCTGGCAAAAATGACGGTTCCGTCCAGGGCGAACGGTACTTTGAATGCGAGATGGGCAGGGGTATGTTTGTGCGGCCGGGTGCCTTAACGATTATCCAGGCGGCTTCTCCGGCTGCGAGTGCTTCTAGGCAATCGGCGGCGACGCCAGCTAGGAAAACGGGGTCGAGGCCGAATAGTTTGATGGGGGCGGGTGGGAGAGCGGGGAGCGTTAGTGAGGGGGGACAGTCGAGTAAGCGGACTAGTTTGGGGGCGCCGAGTCCGAGTCCGGGGGTGAAGAGACCACCGTCGAGGCCGTCAAGTATTAACTCTGGGACAAAAATGAGAGAGGGTATTCAGGTAGGGAATCCGGTTTACATGAGGGTTCACATGAGTATTCAGCTAACATCATTATCATTGTCAGTCGCCAACTAAGCAAATGGCGTCGAGCACTTCTCGCACAACAACTCCCGGTGCTCGGTCTACGTCCGGGCCTCCTGGGAAACGTACCACAACTTCCAGAACATCCATGGGACCACCACCGACGCCTGCCTCTAAGACCCGGCAACCATCGGTATCATCAACAGGGTCCCGTGCCGGTGCACCTTCGCGCACTTCAAGTGCTACCCGCATGTCAATATCAAATCCCTCCAAGACCCTCGCGCACAAAACACCGGAACCCGCTCGCCGACGCTCCGTCGAACTGCATGACACTAGAAGTGAATCTAGACAATCGTCAACCTCGCTAGCTAAGGGGGGTGGGGATATCCTGTCCCCACAGCCGCAGAGCCCGGTATTGACCCGGACAAATGCCCTGGAGAAGCTTACAGTTGGATCAGTTACAGACGGGTCGACTGGGGCATTGTCTCCGAAGTCTACGACTAGTGGGCGGCTAACGGGTACTAGAGCTACCGGTGGGGCTGTTGCGGCGGCGGCAAGGGAGATTGATGACTTGAAAGCTAAGATTAAGGTCCTCGAGAGGAAGAGAGCGGAGGATAGGGAGAAGTTGAAGGCTTTGGAAAATATCCAGTCTGAAAGAGACAAGTTTGAAGGGATTATTCAAAAGCTTCAGGCCAAGTATCAGCCGCAACAAGCTGAGCTTACGGAGCTACGCAAGTTGTTGAAGGAGGCCGAAGCTAGGTTCGAAAGCATTGAGGCCTTGCAAGAGGATCGTGATCTTGCTTTAGAAAGCGCTACTCTCGACCGTGAGATGGCCGAGGAGCAGTACGAAAACTGCAAGGCTGAGCTCATGGAGACTAAGATTCGCCTGGAGGAGATTGAGCTTGAGGTTGAAATTCTTCGCGAGGAAAACACCGAATTGAGCAAGGACATCTCTACCGAAGATCGTACTAGTGCCGGGTGGGTGCAACTGGAGAAGAACAATGAGCGTCTCCGCGAAGCCTTGATTCGTCTTCGTGACTTGACTCAGGCCAACGAAGACGATCTCAAGCAACAGGTCGCCGGTCTGGAGGAGGATCTCAAGGATTACACTCTGGTAAAGGAGCATCTTGCCATCGCCAAGGAGAAGCTTGAAAAGGCCGAGAATGCCATTGAGGATTTGCGTCAGCAACTAGACAACGCTCTAGGTGCTGAAGATATGATTGAAGAGCTTAGTGAGCGCAACATGGTGCAAGCTGAGGAAATCAATGAGCTCAAGGCCGTCATCGAAGACTTGGAAGCTCTCAAAGAGATTAACGACGAACTGGAACTCAACCATGTCCACAATGAGCGGGAGATGCAGGAGGAACTTGACTTCAAAGATGCTGTCATTGCTGAGCAAGGCCGTCGGGCCAATCAGCGTGAGGATACTATTACCGACATGGAGTACACTCTTTCCAAGTTCCGCTCGCTTGTTACAACTCTGCAGAACGACCTAGAAGACATGCGTGCCTCTCACGCCGTCACTGAGACTGAATCCGAAGAGCTCAGCAACAAGAGTCGTGCCATGATGGACCTCAATATGAAGTTGCAGCTGTCAGCTGCCAAGACGCAGGCCAAGACCATTGATCTGGAACTTCGTCGTCTCGACGCCCAAGAAGCTGCTGACCATCTCGAGATTGTTAAGATGTTCCTGCCGGATAGTTTCCGCGAGGACGAGAACTCAGTGCTGTCGCTGCTGCGGTTCCGCCGTGTGGCTTTCAAGGCTACCCTTCTCCAAAGCTTTATCAAGGAGCGTACCAACGCTGCCGCTAATGCCTCGACCGAGACTGAGGTCCCCGAGGGCTCCGCAGCCACCCCCGGCAGCGCTGCTCATGAGGATGACACTTTTGCTGGTTGCGATGCTGTCGACAAGCTTTCTTGGGTTGCGACTATGTGCGAGCGCTTCGCCAGGTCTATGACCCACTGCTCCATGGAAGACTTTGGCCGCTTCGGTGGTGCTGTTCATGAGTTGGAGCCTGTTGAGCGTGCTTTGAACCAGTGGATTGATGGTCTTCGTCGTGACGAGCTCAAGGAGAAGCACTGCGCCACTGAACTTCAGCGCACGATCGCTGTGCTCAGCCACTTGGCCGAGGTTCACTTGCCTCAAGATGACCTTCCTGCATATGCCGACAAAGTCCACATGCAGACTGTCATTGTTGTTAGCCAGCTTGAGTCGGCTGCTACTGCTCTTCAGACCCTTCGTGTTTTGGTGCAGCGTGTTGTTCCCTCGACCGCCCAAGTCACTCTGCCTCCTACTGAAGAAGGCGGTGAGCCTGTCGTGACCACCGAGGATGACGGCACGGCCCAACACTTTGCTCGACGTGTAGAGGCTGCTGTCAGCCAAACGCGGTCTGTCAAGGTTGTTGCCGGCAAGGCTCTCCGTGCTCTTGAGGAGCTTCGGGCTCGTTCAATCACTTTGCCTCCGGAAACTGCAGAGATTTTCGAGGCTGTTGAAACCGCCACTGGTGAGCTCTCGAGACTTTCTCGCGAGATGGGTCTGGAAGTTTACGCTATTTTGTCGGCTGACGCTGAGCGGGATACTCCCTTCACTTATGATGATGTAACCCAAGCTATTGGCAGGGCTGCTTTGGTCGTTTCATCGTCTGCCGAGTCGGACTTGTTCTCGACTTACCTGTCGAAGCTTCGCACGCTATCTACTCAGATCAGTGAGCTTGCTACTCTTTGCTCCGACCTTACTCAGGCTGTGGAATTCGAAGCTGCTCCTGAGCCCTGGAAGCTTCGTGCCGAGGAGCTCAAGACTCGCAAGATTGTGCCCGTTGACACCGAGGAAGCA
Source organism: Ambrosiella cleistominuta (assembly GCA_017139545.1). Classification (NCBI taxonomy): domain Eukaryota; kingdom Fungi; phylum Ascomycota; class Sordariomycetes; order Microascales; family Ceratocystidaceae; genus Ambrosiella; species Ambrosiella cleistominuta. The sequence continues at coordinate 38,125 of JABFIG010000159.1, read as the reverse complement.
CTGCGTCGTACCCGCGAGGAGTATAATGAGGCTCGTCGGACCATTGCCCAACGCGAGGAATCACTTAGCACTGCTCACCTCAAGATTGACACTCTGGAGGCACGCATGCGTGATGCCCACGCCAAGGTCCAGGCCATGGCTGAGCTCGAGGAGCTTATTGATGACGAGCGTATCAACAATGCCACTCTCAAGGAGGACATTGAGAAGCAGGATCGTGAACTCAAAGCCCTTGAGGCCGAGCGTGACAAATGGAAGAAGATTGCCGGGGATTCTCGTGCCATTGTCGATGGCCAAGACGCTGCTGGCCAGCAGGCTGGCAAGGAACGTGCTGTTGCCACTGCCCGCGAGATGGATGCTCTCAAGAATGAGATTTCCTCTCTGCAGTCCTCCGTCCGTCACCTTCGCGACGAGAACCGCCGTGCCCGTGGCGCCGACCAGAGCACTTTCAGCTGGCTCTCTGAGCCTTTGCGTCCCTCTGCAAATTCTACAGCCAACGCTGCTTCTGATTGCGCTAAGTTGGTTGCCGCTGAGGGCCGTGATGTTCTGAGTGAACTTTTGAAGCTTGCGGGATCCACCAAGATCTTTGACATGAAGTCTCTGCCCAGAGACAAGCTGGCCTGGAGACCAGCCAAGAGCACGGTGCAGTTCCATGCTGCCAAGATCCAAGAGGACTGGGCGGCGTGGAGTGGCTGGGAGAAGGCAGTGGTTCGAAAGGCGGGGCAGGTCATCAGACGGGAGGGCCTCGGGGGCGAGAAGCGGAGGGCTATGGCGGCGTGGCAGGTGAGGTTGCCGGGGGTGGATGGAAAGGTTATTCCGGGTAGTGGCCGGGCAGTGCAGATCGTGGGATGGGCGGAGTGGGAGGGGCTGCAGGGGCGGTATGTGATATGAGATGGGGGCTGTATGTATGTATGTATGTGTGTAGATATATAGCTTTATTTGAAAGCAAGCGTGTCTTGGTTTTGATGTTGAATGATAACGACTTAGTTATGATGAAGACTGTAAGGGTTAGATCATGAGTCTGTGTGTAAATGTCTGTGATACAGTGCTAGAGAGTTGGTTATGTTGTAACCACAAATGATGATACCTGGTGCTTTTGCGTAGTAAATTTCTTTTATTGTCTTTTCTTTTTCATGTAGCTCCTCGCATTACTTCTTCTTCTTGTCCTTCTTCTTCTTCTCTTCCACAGCAGGCGCACCCCCCATACCCTTCATCAAAGCCTCCATCGGATTCCCGCCCTCTCTCATACTCTTCATCACCCCCTCCATCATCTCATCCGTCATCCCTCCACCCGGTAACGCCGCACTCAACAATGGCAACAACTCCCCAATCTTCCACCCCCTCGGCACCGCCGGCCTTGGCCACTTCTCCCCCACCCCCGGCACTGCCAACGGCACTCCCGGAATCGCTGCCCTCAGCTCCTCCGACTCCTCTGTCGTAGGCATCTCCCTCATCACCTTCGCCACCAACATGAACAGATGGTGTTTATTCAGGATATTCGGCGCGCCCATACGGAGTTCCGCCGGCGGATACTGCACGCGGACGCGCCCCGGGTTCGCCCAGTCAGCGGGGTGCGTCTTGCTAGGTTCGAAGAGGGGTTGGAGGCGGAGGGCGCTGCAGGCTTCGGCGATGGTGCGGGCGAGTGGGTTGGCGACAGCAAGGCTTTTGGGGATGCGGCGGCCTTCGGAGCGGGTGCGGGTGGCGTCAAAGTAGATGGGGTAGAGGATGTGGGCGTTGCGGAAGGTGTCAGCGGGGGGGAAGTTGGGGGGGCGGGGTTGCTGTTGTTTTTGTTGGGGTTGCGGTTGTTGTTTTCGTGGTTGCGGTTGCTGGGCTTGGTCGGGGACGCGCCGGATGATGTCGGTGTTGTCAAAGTCAGAAATGTTGCCTTCAGAGGGGTCAGAGATTTCGGAGTCGGAGACTTCCTCGACGACGACGGCGGCGCGGGACATGATGGCCGGCGGTGATATGCGGGCGGTGATATGGAGAAGATTATTATGTTAATGGCGATCTCAGTGAATGCTTCAGAGATTCTTCTATGCCTTGGTGTGCAATTGAATTATTCAATTGATTGATTTGGTCAAGCAACAATTGGGTTGGCTGTTCGATGATGGCTGCAGTTGCGAGGCTGCGTCAAGTCAAGTGGGGCAATTCTGATGATGATCTGGCGTGGGGTTTTTAAGCGCTGTAGCCGCGTTAGCCGCGGTGGCATCCTGACAGTAAAAACGAGGAATGCGGTAATGCATCAATAACCAAGATTTGACAATCGAGAACAAGCGCATCTATCGCCCAGGATGCTTCAATGTATATATATATATTTGTTTCGGGCTTTTTGTCTAATGATTCTCCAAGTCACTCCCAACACTTAAATTTATCGGCACCTCGCATCTCATTACGTTACACATATGAACGTATTGTATCACATCGATTACTTCACCCCCAGCTAAATCAAACCTCCAAAGCCTTGCCTTCATATCCTTATGAACAGGCATTTGTACAAGGACTATTGTGTGTGCTTCAGGCACCAGTCAATCCCAAAACTGCTTATAAAGGCCACCTCGGGTTACCCGCTCATACATGGGGTACTCGTTTACTTTCCGCACAATTAGATCTATTACAATGTGTCAGCCTGCCCCGTCCGGTGACCTCGATATATGTTTAATGCTCCCAAGAGCCAAAAAAAATACAAAGGTGACTTTTCTGCGATGGCGCTTGACGTGGTATTATCCTCGCTGCCATTATCAATCGCATGATCAGTGTAGCCCACGTTCTTAAAAAAAAACTCCAAATAATATTTTGTGATAACTGAGATATCGTGGTAGAATACAGCTATGCTACTGAATTTCCGTGGCTCACTGAGCACTATCTGTACCATCTGTACATTGCAGGCAATAGTACTGTTGTGTTGTACGTTATCCCGTAGCCAATCTGTAATTGGTCGGGAAGGATTGATGAAAGAACAAGCTCGAGTCTTGTCATTCTTATGTGATTAGATGGCAGACAAGTGAACAAACCGGGCTTGGTTGATATCCTTCTCAGGATATCGCCAGATGAAATAATCACGCTCCGGGACGTTGAGTCTGTATCTAGTTAGTGCCTACTCTACGAAAAGCAGCGGCAATATTATGTTTTTGTCACTTACATCATGTTTGGAGACTTTGTGAATAAAAGTTATCTATAGCCAGGCCACGCAAAAGTCGGCCAGGACGGAAACTTTTGTCTTGAAATACACCCAGGTATGACATTAGTTATCAAGCAATGTCGCCTTTTTAAAGCATATTTAGGTTCAGTACGCGTGAGGCTACTCCACAGCAGACCCCGAGTGAAGCATAATACCGGAATACCCCAGATACACGGTGTTCCAGACTCCGTGACGGCTGTTTCAATCAATGCAGAGAACACCAAATAACTATCGCCAGGAAAAGAAAGAGACAGACGCGAATATTAGTTAAAGATGTCACAGACATACTTCCACTAGATATGTCTGTGTCTATACGCAGGCAGAACCGGATACAGTAACTGCAGGTATCGCATCTTCATTATAATGTCAAAGCCACGTGACAGTCCTTCATCGAAGGCTCTTCCATGGCCGTATATGTAAAATATTCTGTTATCCATAATGAGGAGTCTCCTCTCAAACAGCGCCATTTCCCGCGTGATCCATCCCCGCTTACTCCAGACCGACCCCCATATCGTTTCCTTTGGTAACGCTTAAAGATACAAAGATTTGACTCTAAATGACCGTTGAATAGGTAGATTTCTGGGACTGAACAGATCTGAGAGGCCGGCCGGGGAGTTATTTCCAGTAGCAGTACACACGGTAAAAGCAGAATTTGTGTAGATAGATCCCATGTATCCCAGGTGTGGTGGGGATTCTTGATCTTGAAACAGACACAGAGAATCCACCCACAGGTATCCATATCCCAGATCAGAGACCAATTTGATTGTGTTATGTACTGTCTGCGACAGCTGAAACTTTTCTCTGGGCAAATACTGTGTTTCTAGGATTCTTGCATTTAGTTTTATGGAGCATACAGGCTGTATGCTGCCCCAAATATAACTCAGGGCGACATAGGAAAGCTAGGATAGCTCTACATCTAAGAACTCTTTTACACACAGATTATGAGTGTCAGTAAGACGGAAGGTATCGCGTCGACTGTAACAGTGTTAATATTTAGAAAGAAAAAAAATATCAGAGAGGAGGAACGACAACATATGAGTGAGGATCTACTCTACCTACCACGGCTGGACTAGCTGGAATTTAAGCATAGCATTGATCTTAGTAATCCAGCTTTTGGGTCTTGGGATGGAGGCTCTCTCCTGTAGCGGCACCATGCCCAAGATAGGAACATCCAAGTCTTCGATTACATTCATGTCACCATCTATTATGCCTCCCGGTGATGTCAGAATCCTCAGATCAGCCTCTTCTATTGATCCTGAGAGCATAACTTTTTTACCATTAGAATCTTCACAAACAAAAAAAATGTTGAAAATCCAATGGGTTTTAGACCTCAGATTCGGATTCTTGTCTAATACCATGAAAAGTTAACACATAGCTCTGTAAACCCATTCCGAGGTTATCTCCGGCACGCCAGGCCTTGCTTTAATCTATTGTGTCATCCACACCAGATACATGCATACATTACACTCGGCTGCTTTGCGCTCTACCACGCCAATATCCCTATTGTCCAAGTCATTGACAACTTGATCAGGCCAAGATAGACTTCAGGAAAGCTGATCCCTCGTGGCAGGAGGAATCCAGCCTTGCGCACTTCGGCATCGCCGTCTTTGTAGACTTCACGGAGTCCGCGCAGGGTTAGGCGACAGACAAGTTCCCAGTCGATAGAGATGTGAATAGTCAACATCATTCTCATCACCAACCTGTTCACCCGCGGAATTGGATTCGAATTGTTTAGTACCGCAGTGGAGACCCGGGAGATTTTGCACCCCGGACAGGCAAGTCTGAGATAGTTCTGGAAGGTGCTGACGCAGTGTAGGCGTAGATTCATCATTCCCAAAATTTGGACCTTCATTTGGAAGTAGTTCAGTCATGCTAGGTAGTTGCTATATTGAGGTTGTCAGTAACTTGGTAATGACATTTACTCTTGGTGTATGTGTATGAAGTTGGTGATGGGAATGCGGAGTATTAAAATATCAATAAAAGGCACATTTATTCACATTATAAAGATAAGGAAGGTTGACTGCATTTCATGTCTTGTGGCACTTGAAGTTTCCATGTTCTCAGTGAATCCATACATCTACAATGTTCACATTGTGAGAATCTGGCCAGTTCCATAATTAGGCTGAATTGGCTATTTATTTAATGACAGGTATAAAAATTCCATATTGAGAATGAAAACATAAGCCAAGTCAACATTCACTTCCTTAGTAACCTGCAGACAGTTGGAGCTCCTTATAGCCACTCATCAAGCCCGCCCTTAGTTATCCTTGATTTTGACGTTCTTGAATTTCATTCCGGGAGGATGGAGTGCAACGGGGAACTTGCAATGAGGGTTTACACAGATACAGTTGATGATACAAGGACATTGCCAAATCATATCGTCAGTACGAAACATCATCAAGTCACTTGTCCATTAACCCTCAACTGGAAAACTCACATTGTGCCCATAGATACAAATATCATTGTTACACTCCTGCCCAAACAAACACAGATTCCTCCGCGCAATAAATTCTAGCGCCTGCTTCTCTTCCTTGGCCGACGGCTCCTTGTGCTCAAACTGACAATCGAGGACACCCTGCGGGCAAATCCCCGTCAGATAATAAGCATTACAAAACTTCTAACTCGGCGACTTACTCTTAACCGCCAAAATCACCTCCTAACTCGCCGACACCAGCGGGTCACCCCTTTGCCCCCGGCACCCACGGCGCCACCGTTGTTGTCATTCTTGTGGCTAATACTGTATTCTTCTTAACCGGCGCCTTTGCCGGGATGGGAATATTCAACTTGGGCGGCGGCGGGACGACCCAGCCGGTAAAGGTCGGCGAGAGTTCCGACTGCACTTCGATGAGGATGACGTCGCCGACGAGCTTCTCTTGGCAGAAGAGGGTAGCGGTCATGTTGATTATTTGGATGCCGGTGCTGCGGAAGGCACGGTGGGAGGGGAAGCCTTCGAGCATGGTCAGGTGGTTGCTGATGTCGCGGGATTGGAGGCCGTCAAGGAAAGGGGTGTAGCCGGAGTCGTGGGAGATGCCAAGGAATACGTGTTTGCAGCTAGAGGATTTAAGATACCAATAGGTCAGTTCTGTGGGGTAAGTGAGGATATGAGTTAACAATCTCTTTTTATTGTTTTTGTGTTGTTTTTGTTTGTTCTGTCAGTGATGGTCACGTGCAAAAAGAAAAGAAAAAGAAGAAATGGGCACCTTTAATACGAGAGTCGGCTTGTTCTTTGACTTCGCCAACATCAATAAAGTCAAACCAATAATTGGCCTGCGTAAAGCCAATAGCAAACTGTTTGAAATGAAGCTTGTGAGAGACGATATTGTCGTTCTTCATGGCCCGGGCAAGGCCGGTCAAGTTTCAAAATACCTTGACTTCCACACGAAGATTATTGTCGTCATATTCCTGGCACATATTCTTAAGCTCGACCTGCATTTCACGTACGGCCCGTTTTCCTCCGTTTTCCTCCGTCCTTTATATATGAATCCTTGAATTACATTGTTGCATCTCATTTGTTAGTTCTGTGTCTCCACTTATGCCGGCGTATCAAACTTACCAGTAATCTATCACCATCAATTAGAGCAACAACAAACGGGTTGATATCAATCGAGAAAGACTAGGCTTTTTGTTAGTAAGCAGGCTACGGCAACATAGCTATCCGGAGAGATAGCATACATCGAATCTAAACGGAGTGGTGACCGAGTGCGCGGCATCGGATTCCTCGTATCTGAGAGCAGCATTTAATAGCTTTTGTTCTTCGAGCTGTACAGTCAAAGATGTAATCTCATTCTTAGCATCATGTAGTTCTAACTGCGCCTGACGGCGGGCTTTATCGGCATATTCAACATCAATGATGAGGTTCTGAAGATCTTCATGAAGCTCTTTGTTTTCTGTCTGCAGTTTGTATTCTACTTCGCTGCAATAAGTGAGAAACTCCTGGTTCTTGTCAATATATTCTTTTTGTTTAGGTTCATTGGCAAATTGAGGACACAGGCTTGACGATAAGATATCCCAGAATCTTGTGTTCTTATCTTAAGAAGTGTACGGCTCTCGGCCCACTGATTATTCCAAGCTTTAACTCGCCCAGAGAATTCCTGTGCTGACGGCAAATGCCGGCTCATCACACATGCTGGATACCAGATTAAATGATGACAACGACATTTACAATAAACAATAATCTTTCTCAGTCACGATCCAATACTGTGTATAACAATGTATATGAGGCCTGCTAAAACTTAGAATACTATCTTCAGTTAGGCGCAGTAAGGCCTGGTATGATACTTGACAAAGGCAGGCTCTTTCATAGGGAGCCATGTGTAGTCACAAAGGTAATAAGCATTGAGCAATATCAAAAATATTTTCAAGGTTGAAATCAATATATACACGGAGTCTTTGTGGATTTGTTTACGGTTACCGATTAATCGAGTCCTTGCGATACTGAATAATATGATGAGTTACCACTGGCTTGATGTTGACGTTATGTAAACGTAATTACTTGGATATTCTAAATGCTCGGGATTTCACAGAGGGCAATTTAGCCTATGCTGCGAACGTCAACCACATCAATTTAGCATGATACTTATCTTTGGGGTCTGATAACAGATGATAAGGACTAGATACAACTTGATACCTTCACATGATAACGTACAAAAGCGCCAAATTATATTTCCGTAAACAGCACATCTCCTCAATTTACCTTTATATATATGTGTATGCATTGTAAATGCAGCGTACATGTACGCAAAAGTGGCAATGTCCATGACCTGGACGATATCGATTAAGTACGATCGTTGGAGATAGCGTTTCACTGGAAAGCTTAAGGGGAGTCCCCGTGGAATTTCTTGGTTTGTTTCCTAAATATTTGCTAGCACAAATGCTTCGATATCGCATCGCCCAATTCAATTAATCAATGGTCATCATGCGACTCCTGCATGCAAGTAATTAAGAGGCAAATATAGATAAGTCTTAAAACTGTGTTTATCTAGGCTTGTAACTTTAAATTGGTATATAGTGGCCAGACTAAAAAATATTTTCACTAAACATGAAATCAAAAATATGCTGAAACTTTACTATCGATATATCTAAATACTTGGCGATTGACAACAATGCCGTTGTTGCTTTTAATAGTCATGCTTTGATCTCTAATGTTCACTTGCTGACTGAAACTTTCACAGCGACACCAATATTATACAAATTTCCTTTTCTCACTCCCAATAGAATCTAATCTGTTTCATCAACTAAAAGAAATCTCACCATAAACTTGTTACTGACAACTTTCGTTGTTCAAGATGTTGTACAAAATGGACCTATGACATGGTTCCCGGAAACGAGGCCCCACTTATTATAGTACAAACTTGACATCCCTTGAACCTTGGAAAAGTGGTAGGTCCAGTCACATGCATAAAAAAAAGTAAATCAGATGTCAAGGCCCTAGCCCTATTTTAGACATAAATGACACCTACCACCATGTTCTACAACATAAAATCTAAATATACATCATTTCAATTATCATGTCATGATGCGTCTCGCTAACTTTTGCCACTACAGATTTTATTATTTGACTGGAGTGACTGGTTTTGTAAATGTATTATGGACTGACCGCAACACATGGTGTGACTATCATCAACTGAAAACTCGAGCAAAACACAATATCACAATATGCAATCAGCACCTCCTGATGTCAATACCACCCACAAAACCTATAGTTTTTTGTATCAAAAAAAAGTATCACAATACAATAGGCTCTCCTCACCAAAACAAATAAGGGAAAAAAAGAACAACAAAAAGACGGAAAAAAAATACATACAACACCGGGTATTCCCACGTGGTCACCCACCGTAGTACTAATCCGACGCTCTGTGGCTTGACTATGGGGGAGCAGACGGGACCCCGTATTTTCCACAGGCTATGGTCGTATGTGGCTATATGCAGAATTACTGAGTTCTATACATGTTAATTATAATGATGTACACCAAGATAACCAGGATATTAGAAGATGACCAGCAAAAGGACAATGCTCAGCCGATAGAAGTGGATGTCAAAAAAACATTCAACAGCACGACTCATAATCACATTGTAACGACAGTCAGCATATGCTCATCCGGCGACAATCATCGGTCACCAAAACATTGCATAAGATATCTTCAAAAAGTGCGTAGAAAAAAAAGAGCAGAGAAATTAACAAAGTATAATAATGCCTCCTACCATAAGCCATACAACAAAACCGAACCCATCCTGCAGTCTTCAAGTGACAATCCATCTATCAAACCAAATAAGTGTGGCCGTCCCAATATACTACCACTGTGCCACCCAATAATCCCAAAAACAATACCTAATATGTCCAAATAACGAATAAATCAATAGTTAATAGTTTGGGCCACAATGAAATGTCAGCCTTGACGCATAAGCACAATCCGAGTCATTCAACGAGACCAAGCGGCATCATCTATCAAAACATCTGCCCTTCCAAACCCAGTCGACATACCCAACGAAAAGATAAATAAACCCCAAAGACGATTAAGCACAGCTATAAATAAAAAGCCCAACATGTTCTTTTAAAGTGCCAAAAACACAGATGAAACGAAAAGCCCAATCAGAAGACAAAGAACCCCACAGATGTATGAACCTGGGGAAATCACCCAAAAGATGTGTCTAGTCTACTTCTCAGCAATAGCCGGCCCGCCAACAGACCGCTTCCGCTTAGTCCCGTGTGGTGAGCCCTCCGAGTCAGCAGATGCCGCATCGACATCCATAGCCTCTTTTGCATCTTCTTGGTCACGGCGAGTTCGCTCGTCCTCGTCGGCTAGTCAACTGAGACGTTGAAGGTAAGCCTTCCAACCAGCGCGACGGTACCGGTCAGCCTCAGTTTGGGGGTCATCAGCCTTGATGATACCGCGGCCGACAATGATTATGTCAGCACCTTGCTGGCAAATGAGCTTGGAGGGAGTGTTGTACTGTTGACCCTTGCCATCGCCACCAACAACGTTGCGGGAATCGTCGTTTTCCTCGGAGGGAGAAGGGAGCTGGCAACCAGGAGTCATGGTGACGAAATCGTCCTCGGGCAGAGAGTTCATAGGAGACTGAGAAACATAGCCCATGACAAAAGACTTGTGCTCACGAGCAGCCTCAATGCAGGCCTGCGTGTACTCGGCGTTCATGAAGTTACCCTTGCTGGACATCTGGGCGAGAATGAGCAGACCACGGTCGGTCGGAGCTTCCTCAATACCAGGGAACAACTCCTCATCGTCACCAGACATGCTCTTGTTAATTCTCGGGGAATCGACCGGTTCATAGTGCTGAGTAACAGTAGTGACAGAAACAATGCTGCCCTTGCGACCATCACCAGGCAGGAAGCCCGGCCGGCCATCAAGATCTGGGCGGAAGGTACCGAAAGGAGCGTTGCTAGAGCCGCCATTCGTCGCAGAAAGTTTGCCGTTAGAAGCAGGAGCGGTAGCAATGACGTGGGGAGGAACATCGTCATTGTCGGGAATGGCATTGTTCTGGTTGTCTTCCTCTTCTTCATCGAAAGTATCCGATCTCGGCGTGCCGACAGAAACAGTAGTCTTGACCTCGTAAGGGTGGCGATCTCTCCACTTCTCAGCGGCATCGGCCAGAGAGGCGACTGAGAGCTTTCCAGGAACCATGTTAACATTGACAATATGGGCCCATTCGATGATACGGGCGGCACCACCAGTGTACTGCAGCTGGACGGTGTTACCAATGTCACCAAACTTGCGGTCTTCAAAGATCAAGAAACCATGCTTGCGAGCAAGTGAAGCGAGCTTAGCACCCGTGCCAGTGTTAGGGCTGTAGTCCCAGCCGGAGATGATGTCGTGGTGAGTCTTGAGAACAACAATGGAGGGACCAATGGTGTCAGCAAGGAACAGTAGATCCCGGGCGGTAGAGACGTCAGCACTGAGACACAAGTTGGAAGCTTTGAGGTCCATCAGACGGAAAAGATATTTGAGCAGGGGGTGGCGAGCGGACTCGGATCTATCGGCGTATGTCGCCTTATAAGTATGATGGGAGGATGACATGTTGCCAGTTGTGTGTGGTGGATGAGAGCAGTGGCGCGGAAGTCGTCGAGAGAAAAGCAGCAGATATCGAAATTTAAGTTTTTTTTTCTGCCGCTGGCTTGATGCAGGGTATCTACAGTCTTGTAGTGGACAGGAGATGAAAGGGGGGGAATGTGACTAGTCCAACTAAAGATTTTTTTGGATCGGCTATAAAGAGGGGAATTATGGAAGAAGCCGCCAGTGGAGATATAGATCTGGAGAAGCGACTAATAAGAGACTTGTGGAAGTACAAATGTAAGTCACAATAAGACGAATGTTAGTCGAACAAAGACAAGGCGATCTGTGATTCGGTTTTGTCAATTATTGCTTGAGCGGGCAAGACAACAGCAGTGGAGGACGGAGTAACAAAGGGTTTGAAAGAAAACAATGACGGGCAAAAGTAAGTAGTCCAGTAGACTGATAGCCAAGTAGGATGATGGTGGGTGGTACAGTCTGAAGAAGAATACGGAGATTCGCCGCTTCACAATCAATCCCAATGTAGAGAGGGTACCACGGTCATTATATAAAGTCGAGCACACCAAACGCAGGACGACATATGCCAAAGGAGGTTTAGTTCCCTGGTACCATATTGACCAACAGCAACGATGCAGGCTAGACCTTGGTCAACCCAGAACGGGGTATTTTCTTGTTGGCGTGTTGGCGGAAGTGTTGCGGCTGGCGAAGACCGGTAGCCAGGGGGTAGGGGCGGAGGAAAGATGGGGGGGAGGGGTGTGGTTGGTCAAAAGCAAAGTAAGATGTAGTGATAGGGTAAGGCAAAGCAGGGCAGGGCCAACCAGATCATGGAACGAAAAGCCAGGAGAGTCTGTGTGGCGACGCAGAGCCAGAGTGTGGTTTGCTGGGAGATCAGTGATCGGTGGTTGAGAATTTGAATAAAGAACTCCTATAGAAATGACCCGTGAATGCCGCAGATTTCCCCAATGGTATGATCTTAACGATAAAGGAAAATTAGATTGTGGCTTTGAGTCGGCTTAGCTGGGCTTGGCTTGACGATGGTTTGGCGATAGCCGCGGACTATGGGGAGACAATTTAGGGTTCAAACAAAGCTACAATCTGGTCGTTGTGATTGGGGGGTGTGGTTATTTAACGACAAAAATACTTGAAAAATACTTGATGCGGAACAATAATCAATATTACGGTTGTATTCAGCTCAGTTCAGTCGATAAATATGACAATTATCGTTAATGCTGCAATCAAAAAGTACGTACCCGCTAAACTGACTTTCTGTGGCGCAACCTTCATTACAGCCGCTGCAACCGCATTGAAGACCATTGAATTCCGCAGATCATGAGCAGGAGGGGTAGACTCGCGGGAATTCGCCGTAATGCTTTATATCAAAGCGCCGATACCTCATCTTCTTAAGATCGTCAGTCAAGAGCAGTCAATGGGTTTTATGACGAATGCTTTTCTACACGATAGAGATGGAGACAAGGCTGTGCTTCTGAGAAACCTTGTTAAAAATCTCTTCCGATGTGTCCCTTCCTTAATCGTCAAGCCGCCCGTGGCCTTGCTTTCCCGTTATTCCGACGAGCGTTCCGCACACTGAAAAGTGGAGCTCTGAAGAATCACGAATGAAGCACTGCATTAAGATAATTCCAGCCTATCTTCCAGCCTATCAAAAACAATGCATTCACTCTCGCAGCATTGTCCCTAACAGAAGCCACGACCCGCCAGTGTCCATGACTTGACTTCGAAATAAATAGCATCTTTTCAGGCTATGTCGACTCTATATTCACCTGTACATTCAAGTTACAAAATAATGCAGCCATACAGCGTGCCAAATAAGAAGTCGCAGTTGGTATGTGGCCCACCACTATCTTCGCTTAGATCCGCTTACTCACTAACAGGAAAAAGTAGAGACATGGTCTTCCGTGTCTCAGAGCCGGAGCTCGCCGTCCCTAGAGTCTTCAACGGATGCTATATCTGTCGAGGCCATGCTACTCCAAGTCATCAAGGGAAGTTAGAAGCCTAAAAATTACCATCGCTGTTCATAAATTGAGAAACAAAGTTCCAGCTGGTCTTGTAATCAAAAGCGATAGGATCAATCAACTACACAAGAAGACGGAATATATAGCATCATGTCTTTGATGATAACATCGACTCTTCCATGAGACTCGAATCAGCATCTGAATGCATGTCCTTTAACTATCGACAACAGAGCAGGTGTATGACTATCACTTGAATTCACACCCCGGTCTGACGGATCATCGTCCTAGCTGTTGAAATGAGAATTTCAACGGCCAAGACCAAAAGCACCTTAGTTCAGACTCAGCTTTCATGGATCCAGATCATGAGAAAAAAAATTACATCCAATGGGTCTTGGAGTTGAGGGATTCAGCGTGTAACTTTGTTAATGTTAAGGGGCAAGTTCACATTAAAATATCCACATGAGATACAGTAACTTCAAACGAGAACAAGCGAGTCTTGTTAACCTTTTCTTTTTTTGTAGGTGTGCATCCATCATCAATGTTGGAACACAGATCATGCTATTGCTTCGTTCTTTGACGTAGCGTCACAACGCCAAATGCTGCGCCAGATAGGAGAGTCCAAAATACTTTCCAATATCTGCAAATAGATCTTAGCCGTCGACAACTTGACAAAGTATTCGAAATTGACCATCCTCTGATGTCATTGTTACTACAACTTCACGCATCACATCTCATTTAAACCCGCACGGCTCAGCATAACGCCCCTTTCCAATTATAGAGGAGATCTCGGCATGAACAGTTAATGGATAAGCTTCTGGCGACAATCATTAAAGTAAAGTTGTTTCTGTAATCGACAATCGATATGGAGGCGGTTCTCACCGTGATCCCGCTGTAGCTGGTCGTGGTGGGTGTGCCTGGACACTGAGCAGTTTGTGCCCTGAGCGCACTAGTTGACATGTCTCTACCAGGCTATTTTCTGCTAAAGTGAACCACCGTAACTTTATTCCTTGAATTGGCAAAATGAATCATTTAGTCACACATGTGTAGATTTTGTCAACTTTTGTTAGTCATGGTCACAATAGGTCTTTCTATAGTTGGGTTCTTTATTCTTCATGTTAGATCGTGCAATAACCCAAGGATGATTTCTTCATCAGGAAGGCTACAATTGACTAGCTTCCAAAACTAGCAACTGTACTATCGAGGGTTACTAATAGACCTACAACAAACTTGTGAAACTCCGGCTCTCGTTCGACGTTGGTCATGACGTTTTTCTCACGATCAACAAGAATCATTTCACCTTGTTGCTTTATCAGCTTTTTAGTCTGGAGTTTAAATTACCATTCCTTTCTGTAATGAATCCTATCATCACACAAGTCTGACTTTTACTGGTTTCAGCAACCCAAGGTCTAGACCCGCTTGGGGGGGGAGAAACAGAGATATCCCCGCCTATGTCCACACCTCTGGGGTTTCGCGGTCCCGGGAGCCAATAACCGATGGCGACGATACGGAACTCATCATGAGCGTCACATCGGGCGTATATCAAGCACCATGAATAGACACTTTACCGGAAGGTCTCCTGCAGGGAAACTCCCTAATCACCAATCTCATTCTGTAACGTTGACTCCTGACGTCGCTCCTTGGATTCACCTGCATATATTGGACAAAAGCAATATCAACAACATTATGCTACGGTCCTGCAGTGTCATTTTATTACCCGTTATGTTTACAAGTATCGGGTCGAGGCGGAGACCAGGTGCTTCCGGAATCTCATACAACGGCTTGCAGCATCACATTACTGATTCGGTAATCGCTGCGACTTGACTGGGACTTCTTTAGTCGAGTCGATAGTCTCCTGATATAATCTATATGTGTGCCTTGCGTCGTCAATGTCTCAATGCATATCTTGTTCATTTCGTTCGTGGGCGGATTTCATGTGGTTTCTCCAAGCTGATTCCTGTTCTCGAAAAGTATTAGCTTCTTGAGAAAACAAAAATACGCCAGTCTGTCGCCTCTCGGGAATAATCATCAAACCATCGCCCAGACACAACGCCCCGTTGATTACTTGTCCAGCCATTTTTATCCAGGAAGGCGTGTCTGTGTCTCGATCGTAGTAGTTCGTCACATGTGGAGGTTGACATTATCTCCACGAAACCCCTTTGTTCATATCACTTTTCTGAATCCAAAGCAAGGGCTCTTTTCGTTATCATCAAATCTGGCGATCCTGCTTTGGCCCAAGGTCTGTTCCTCCAATCCCCCCCTCCCGATTTGCAAGGATCCCACGGTCAGTATTTTACCAGAGGGACATGAAAACATACGAGAATATTTCTTTGGTAAGGAGTTGCAAACAGCCGGTGTCTGCTTGCTGAGAACTTGGTGGCATCAAGAATCTGACTCAGTGAGGCCTTGTGACATGCCATAACTTGATATTTAAGACGTAACAGTATAGCGTCTCGCCTTTTGGACCCCAGAAAGCCTTGGTAGAGCATCTACACAGATCTCTGCTTCCAATATTAGACAAGATATCAGCCCAGCTGTTGATTTTTCATAACTCCGGAAAATCTAGTATGTCTATATCTTCCGTTCCCCATTTCGTCAGGACCCTATTTATATTGTACATGGTCCAGATCTAGTCACTATACTATCTTCAACCGTGATATCCACACATGAACTCGTTCGCAACCACACGTACAGTTGCCCCAGTCCTTACTGATAACCAACCCATCTGTTCAAACCGTGGGCCCTCAACCTGCCCGTGCTGCTTTCCGGTCCCCCGATATATCTGACCTATGTCTACCGTGCCAACGTCCCACCCTTGTATCCGTATGGTTCCATGATCCACTGGGGTCATTACTATTGCCAGTGGCTGGCAATTTAAATGCCCCTCTTTCATTGCCACCAGCCATTTTATATCTAATATCACAGTGAGTCTTGTTCAAGTGATACACATTTATGACACGGCCAATACTTTCAAGAGCCTCTTTTACTAACCAGCACTACATTTACTATATTTCAGCACGGTTCAGTCGTTATACTACATCAATAGACCCAGAAAAGCATGCATACTGCGTCCGACATGCAAGTGTACTGTATTGCATGATTTATCCTTCGTAGGCCTGCCAACAACCTCCAACATCGAAACACCTTGTGAATGCTCTAAGAATGCTCCTAGATCCCATATGCTGTCCCATACTTGTGCCTGGTTGCAGTCGGTCGTCGCCCTTGTCCGAATGGCTTGCCAGATGACCATTCTCCAGACCCTTTGGGTTTCCTCTTTATGCAGGTGTAGATACCTTACCTCTGAACACTCGTCTGCGTCCCTCAATGTTGATCCGGAAACGGTCTATGCGGTTTGCCTTTTTCTCGATATGATTCCGTATTCTGCTTGATTTCTGTATATTCCGCACACTGCCTGCGATGTTACATATCCGGAAAATGAAACCTCCTCAGGCTCACGTACAAATGCCAATTATTCCTGAGTAGGAGGCTGGGAAAAGGCGCTAGTCATGTCTATGGTACTTCTTTTCATGGTGCTAGACTCATGTCAAATCTGTATCTTGAACTTGATGTTAGTGTGAACAAAAATACATACTTCGGCATGAACAATAATGCCGTCTATCTTCACGGACCGCTCCAAGGCTCCTGTCAGCAAATCGGAACACGCATGAGCCACTCAACGGCTTGACTGGCTTATCACAGGCAAATTTTGTCGATCCGAAGGGATTGACATCTGAACAATCGGTCAATCATCAATCATGATCAAAGATACCTCCAAAAAGTCTGATTGCCCTTTACTATTTGCCATTAGCCAAGTCTTTAATACATCATAAATAGTTGTTCCCGTAAGCTTTTGCCTCTTTAAGACTGTTGAACCGGTGTATCGGGTTATCCAGACTCTTGGTGCATGATAGTGGGTTGGATGTCCCTGTTCAATACCACGTCATGTACACTCGGACTTTTCCAAAGTTGGGGGGCGTGGGGTTTTGTTAGTATTTAGTGGTCGCGTATAAGGAAGATAGGGTGAAAGTTAGGAGAGGGTTTGTCGATGTCTAACTAGTGCCATTAGGGGTTAAAATGGAGTTGAATGCCGGCGTGGGTCAATATGCGGTTTACGCGCTTGATGAATATTTGACATCTTTTAATGGGTTTATCATTATGACACCCAGAGGTATATATCCTGAAAGATCTCGGTGTAAACTTTTATATATATATGTAAAGCTATGAAAAGCGACGTTCAATATTCAATCAGGTCCTATTAGTGAATAGTCTGCCAGTCTATCTATTGACTTGAACCAAGACGCAAACGTGACCAATAGGGTTAAAACGCAACCAGGGTTAGCCGAGATTCAATGTGGAATGAGGGAGATTGCAGAAACAACTACGTCATCTCAATAAATGCCCTTAATGACGCAGTAAATTGGGGGTTGATATGTTTAGCTTGTCGCACAACAGCTTACAATGCAGTTCACTCGTTATCGCGATACTGATATGCTACCCTCTATGATGAACTTCACGTGTACATAGTGATAACTTGATCCATATGTACTTGATAAAAAGCTCATATAAGTTGACCATCGGTATCTTCATCAACCATATAAAAATCGAGATTCAACAATACAGTTCTAGATACTCATTATCGCACCAAGTCGTCATCTCCATTTTGCATCAATTTCCACCTAGATCTTTGCTCCTGCGGCGATCTACTTAACCCCAATACACGGAACCCTCATCAGACTAGGTCCAATTTTGCAGGGCCCGCTTCTTCATCTCATGTTTGTATGGTCAGGTTTTTATGTTAACCGTGGCCACATAAGCACACGAGCCGTCCAAGCCGCCCGAATTGACCAAACTGATGTCCATTACACGGCAGTTTACAGCAGGGCTCAGCAAAATTCCGCGACAGGCCCTTTTGACATCAACACCACCAAGCGATAATTCCAAGATCGGAAAAAGACAGCTTCATACATATGTTAGTAAGCTCTAGATATAGAATGAGCTTAGTTCGGAAGGTTTAGCTTATTGTTCTGTTACTCCGAAGAGATTCCTGCTGTCAAATAAACTGACAATTAGCCAGCCTTCTTTCTCTTGCACGCTTCAGCTAAATCCATCAATTCCTTCCGTCTCTCCAAAACCTAGCCTGATTGTCATCATCATCACCACCATACACCTTGCCTCTTCTGGTTGCGCGGTATTCACTGAACTTCATCTCACGCCGTTCCTCATTCCCCTTATAATAAAGTAAACACCGCTCCAGGGCTCTGCTGTTGCTGCCACACACCTGTGCCTGTCCAAAGCTCGGTTTCTTCCTTGTCTTGTACGAACTAACTAACGTGAGCGCGGGGACATCTATCGACCCGAGCGGCGACTACTACCAATTCAACTCCTATACCTTGTCAGATTGATCTCCTGTCCTTTTTCGAATTTTAATTAGCTTTCACAACTCATTTGACAACTTTTTGCTACCGCGTGCAACCATTTACGGAAACATTCTTGATTACTGTCCCTTTGAGTCGCTTTCCCCCCCCCCCCCCATATCATTGTCTTTGGACTTTATCATCTTACTGCCATCTATACGTTGCGAATCCAGAAATACTGTTCTTGTTCTTATACCTGTACCTCGATAAAATAAATCCTCGACCCGAGCTTGTACCTGCCTGCAGTTGTTGCCCACCCCGGGCCGAGTATCTCGTGTCAGCGACTCATCGGAGAACCGCACTCTGATTTTTGTGACCACTGATTGGGAAATATTTTGACCTATTTTTCCACATCACCGCATAAATCAAACTCGGAAATCTTGACATATTACGCAACATGTCTGCGAGACAAACTCGGAGCAAGAGCAAGGCGGAATCCACTGAGGTGGTCGCTGAGGCCCCCAACGCCCCTACCCCCATCGAGAACATCTTCTTGTTCTACCCTAACCTCATTGGTACGTTACTGCAGATTTCACTCTACAGATCAAAACTAACTCATCGGTCTTTATAGGTTACTTCCGTATTGTTCTTGCCCTCTTCTCTCTCTACTACATGCCATTGCACCCCCGCACGTGTTGCTTGCTTTACAGTATTTCATGCCTTCTCGACGCTCTCGATGGTTACGCCGCTCGCTATTTTGACCAGTCTACGCGCTTCGGCGCCGTCCTCGACATGGTGACTGACCGTTGCACCACTACTTGCTTGCTGGTTTTCCTTAGCATGGCTTTTCCTCGCTGGGCTATTATTTTCCAATGCTTGATCTCTCTTGACCTGGCTTCCCACTATATGCACATGTATGCTACTTTGGCTGTCGGCGGTTCTGACAAGAGCCATAAGAACGTTGAGAGCAACAGTTGGTTGTTGAACATTTACTACCACAACCGGGTAAGTTTAATCTCAAAAGCTACCCCGTTTCACAGACTGGCTGATATTTTGGACATTACTAACAGTATATTCTAGACCGTTCTGTTCACCTTTTGCCTTATGAACGAGCTGTTTTTTATCGCCCTCTACCTGCTTTCCTTCTCCTCACCTCTTCTTTCTCCTCAGCTTCTGGAGACTGATGCTGCTGTTGTCAACGATTTGAGCGTCACTTCTCAGGTCAATACCTCACTTCTTCGCCAGATTTTCCCTGACCCTTACAGCGCCGCTGCTCTCGAGGTTGCTCGTGCCAACAAGATGGACTCGACTATCCCTTGGATTGTTACCATTGTCAGCTTCCCCATAATGGCCCTGAAGCAATATCTCAACATTGTTCAGATGGTCAAGGCCAGCAAGGACCTGGCTTCCTTGGATATCG
The DNA here is from genome assembly GCA_017139545.1 of Ambrosiella cleistominuta. Lineage (NCBI taxonomy): Eukaryota > Fungi > Ascomycota > Sordariomycetes > Microascales > Ceratocystidaceae > Ambrosiella > Ambrosiella cleistominuta. Next base: position 18,182 of record JABFIG010000159.1, on the reverse strand, counting down.
CTGCTCGTCAGGCTCGTGGTCTGCCGAAGAAGGAAAATTAAAGGATTAGTAGTTGTGGCATGGCATGAGGATTTCAGGAAGGGACTATCCCAACGTATCCGACAGCCTTTGATGTAGAGTCGCACGGATGGGCAGAGGCTTCCTGTGCGAGGAATTTCTAGGCTGGTCTAGAGTGCCGATTCTACTTAGACTAATAATCAGCACACCGGGTGTGTATATGCTGTGCGTGGTCTCAAATCATTGGAAGCTCTGGAACATGATGATGAATCGTATGTGGGACTCGGGCACTTGTGCGATATGTCAACAATGTTGACTGCTTGCAGATTTTTACAGGTTGTTTGATATTGACTGACTGGGCTGAAGCTTGTTATGGCCAGGACCTCGGAACCGGTGCGTGGATCAGCTAATCGGTACTGATAGCATCGGATTAGGGAGCTTCAGTGGTTAATCTTTTGCCTTGATGTTACATTTATTCATGTTCATATACATTCGGCATTATACTTTTTGCTATAATTTTCTTGTAGACTAGGTTTTAGTTGTAGGTGGCATGATCATTGACTGATTGTGTTTTTTTTCCTTCGTTTCATTGTTTTAGATTATTCTCATTTCATAGTTATCTTGACATTATTTTGCTTTACATCCATATTTGCGGTGTGTGATAGTGATTGGTGGGTGGACATCAGACATCCTGCATTTGTGATTAGGTCTTATCAGTGACGGACTATCATGGAACATAGCAGTTGTGCATGTGCCCGTTATACTCAGTCACATCGAATTAACATGCTTTGGGATATTGGTGGCCAAGTCAAGATTGTAGGTATCTTAAGTAAAATAAAACAATTATGAAATTATTTTCAGCTTATGTCAACTATATATACTACTTTAGATACAATTCTTACTCCACAACTACGCACAACTATTCACAATCTCTAAAACCTCTTTAATTCCCCGCCAATAACGGCACCTCCACACTTCTCGACGGCCCCGCAGCATCCCGTGAGGACCCTACTCTCATATTATTATCATCACCACCACCCCGCACCGCCGCATACCCCCTCTCATTAACCACCTCCTCCCTTGCAATCTTATGCTCTAGCGGCTCTGACAACCCATACCACGCCACCGTTGTCAACCCGACCACCCCCATGATACTCGTGACCCCCAATGCAATCCACCCCTTCGCCGTGAAGCCCTCTGGCAACGGCCCCGGGGCCCTTCGTTCCCCGCTAAGATCCAGAAAATCAACAGTGTTCCCCGCCGCATTACCGGCCGTCTTGATACCGAGGGTCTTACAGATTTCAAGGTGGTCGTCGGGGATCCGGATGGTCGATTGCAGTTCGAGGGGGGCTTCGATAAAGGTGGCGATGAGCCCGGAGGTCACATGCCATTCAATGTGGCAGTGGAAAAACCAGACTCCTGGGTTATCGGTGACGAAGCGGAGGACAGCGTTGCCCTCAGGCCAGACGACGACGGTGTCGCGGCGGACGGGTGTGGCTAGGAGGGCGTCTTCAGTAATTTCTTCGTCGGAAAAGGGGCCGGCTTCCTCGTCGGAGCGGTGGACGATTTGGAAGTTGTGACCGTGGAGGTGGAAGGGGTGTTTGCCTGTGTCGAGGTTGTTAAGGACAATTTCAACGACTTGGCCCTTTTCGAGGATGAAGGGGTTGGTGAATTCGCCGTAGACGCGCGGATTGGTCGCCAGGGGGCCGGCGGAGAGGGCGGTGTAGAGAGAAGGGACACGCGGGGGTTGGTAGGTGATGTTGTTGAAGAAGGCGTAGTTGGCGCCGTCGATGAGGTTGTCCATCATCACGTCGAGGATGATTCTGCGGGCGACGTTCTGCAGACGGGGGGCCTCGTCGTAGGGGATAAGGTCAATATCATCGAAGAAATCAAAGTTGGCAACGGCCTTTGGGGCCGGGAGAGAGGCAGCAAAATCGTAGATGAGCCAAGCGGTGACATTGGGGTTGAGATCGTTTGGGATGACGTCAAAGAGGTCGGTGTCCATACTGGCGACAATGGGGAAGTTTTCCTTGGTAGTCTTAGTAGTGAGAAGGACGCTGTACCGCTGGGCAACAGAAAGGTACAACATAGATGCTGGCGTAGGCTTGGTGTATTGGCCGTCAACCTCGACAATCTGCACTTCATGATCCTCAAACCAAACGTATTGCGCCGCGAGAGCTCCTATGTTGACGATGCGGACGAGGTAGGTCTTTCCGGGAATCAGCGGGACCTGGAGATTTTGGGTGTCATTGATGAGGGCGGCCTGAGGGACAGGCTCGGCACCAGAAGGGTTGTATTTGGTGAGGAAACCCTTGCTGAGGGACTTGACAGACTCATGATACCAGTCGGAGAGAGTCAGGATAAGTTCGTCATCGTAGGAGCCGGCAAAGGGGTCTTGGGGATCGTGAATAATGAGGGGGCCACGGAGGCCGTCGGGGTATTGGCCTTTGTGGTGAGAGTGGTACCAGTAGGTACCTGGTTGTTGAAGCTACATGTTGTCAGCATAGGTACATTGAGGTTCGCGCAAGCGATCATGATGTTTTGCTTACTGTAAACCGGTAGGTAAACTCACCACCCGGCGGAATCGCACACTGCGTCACCTGCGTCGGGCCATCCATATGCACCGTCCCATTCATAAACAAGCCATGGAAATGCAACGCAGTCGACTGATTCACCAAGTCATTTGTCACCTTGATCACCACTTCGTCGCCGACGGTGCCGATAATGGCGGGGATCGGCCATTGCCCGTTGATCCCGATGACAGGCCGCTCAAAGGCATTGTCGGGGTTTGCGCGTGTCCAGCCGATGTGGAAGTTGTAGTTAAGGGTAGCGGCGGCGGCGAGGGTGGCCAAGGTGAGAAGGATAAAGAGGCGCATTGTAAAGCTCAAGAGTGAGTGTGTCTGTCTCTCTCCTGGAGATGATGTGTTATTTGTGCAGGCGAACCCGGGGAGCAGCAGGCTGACGCTAAAATTCAGTTGAGACTAATGTCACTGTGAACACTGCAGAGTAATTGCCCACAAAAAAAACCTTTTGCGAATGAAGACAAGAAAGGAAAGCGCATGCCGGTATTCAACTTGCGATCATTCCCTTCTAATTCAACAGAATATTTCACTTGCTTGCGAACCGTTATATTCGGCTCTTTTGCTCAGTGAAACTTTTTTTTTTTCGCGCAAGAGGAAAAAAAAGGCCAAGTCCAGGGTCGTGAAGTCAAGGTGCGGATTCCTTATCAGATCGTAGGCTTGTCGTTCAATGTGACAGCGGGTGATCTCGCATAAACTTACAGAAACTTACCGCGCACAGCGGCGGGTGACGACAGAGACTGTGAAGTAAGAAGTTGTGATAATGGCTATAGGGAAAGGGGATAGAGAGAATTGCAGCCTGGGAATCTCGAGCCGAGGTTTACGATGAGGCCATGAAGGAGGATTGGGTGGTTTATTACGTAGTGGGTTTGCTTGGAAGGTCGGGTGGTATTGGTCGGGGCAGGGGCACGATGCTGTCATTAGGTGGTTGATGCAGACTTTTTTTGCTCATTGTTTGGTTTTTGATATTTTCTGTTGTTCTTTCTTCTCTACAGTAGGGTTTACCTTTGAAAAAGCAAGCCGGATAATTTGTGCTTTAGAACTCATATCTATGAGTGTGTACGATATAGTCGACTTAAAGTTCACACAGTGTTTCTCTTCACCAGGCGGTTTGTGATTGAGACCTCGTGTACAATCAGATCGAGGGGAAGATTTGATCAGTAGGTCTACTTGAAGGGCGTCATGCAGACAGTGCATGTGAGTCTTAGTAGGCTGTATGCAGTTCTATTGCTTGCCGACGACAACCAAGACTTGTACTGATGACGTTTGAGACAATGTTTACATCTGGCCGTAGAGCATCTTGCCACCATGCGCATACTGGCTTCAAAACCAGATGCGAATAAGAACACGGCCTCCCCGCATTGGCGTGGCTGTTTCCTGGCCCTGTCATCCACTCATCCGCAGTTACCATTACGGGTATTCTTGCATTTTTGAAAACATGGAGCATAATGCCAAGGTTGCGCGATACCATGAATGGATTGAGGAACCTTTGTTGATGGTTTTGCCACTGAGCTGTCAGATTTAGCTTTTAGGCGGTCTTTTGAATGCCAATGTTTTGAATGATTTTGAGGAGTAGGATTGTATGTATGCTGTACTGTATTGTACAGGAAAAAGCGGGGCGGAATGAAGATGATCAGATAAGATTGCAAGGTCATGGGGGGCTCGGGTGTAATGTGAAGGGCTTTTGTGACTGTGTATCTGACAACAATTATTTGGGGTAGAAACAATGGCAGAATATTTTAACAACAAGACCACAACTTTAGAGAATCTCTTCACAAATTTACAGAAACCCAAGCTTTTGCAGTCGGTTACTTTGGATTACTTTGCCCATAGATCCAGGAAATAATCAGATTGATATGCTGGCCACTATTTAGCTCCTAAAGTGACCCTTGCCACAACACCACAAAATCCCACCACCACCATTTTCGGAAAATCCCTGCGCGCAGTTTTGCAACATTGAATTTCTGCGCTGCGAGGAGAGGGAAAAAAAAGATAAAATGAAATCCAAGCTTCTGGTCTTCCCGATATCCGATTCTTGCAATATTTTTTTTGCAGTTGCATTTCTGGGGATACCAGCATTTTCGCGAACTTGAGCTTTCGGCGTTGCTCCCGTTGATTGTTCGGAATTGAGCCGTCGCCAATCTTTCAATTCATTACCCTAATTCTTTTTCTCTCTCTATTCTTATCCTCTATTCACCACTGGGGATATCGTGACATCTCACCTTGTCACTAACACCTCCACCAGACACTCACCAGTCTCCCCTCACCTCTTCCGCCACCCACTTCTCACTACACTACTCCTTTACAATGTCCGACCAACTCGAACTCTTCTCCGTCCCCGTCTTCCTCCTCATCTTCCGCGAAACCCTCGAAACCGCCATTATTGTCTCTGTCCTCCTTGCTTTCCTCAAGAAAACCCTCGACACCCCTGACGCTGACTCCTCCCTCTACGCTTCCCTCCGCCGCCAAGTCTGGGCCAGCACCGCTATCGGCTTCTCCATCTGCCTCTGCATCGCTGGCGCTGTCGTCACCGCTTTCTACTCGTGGAATAACACCACCTGGGACCAGAATGAGCTGTACTACGAGTGTTTCTTTTCGCTGTTTGCCAGCCTGATGATTACCGTCATGGGCGCGGCCTTGCTGAGGGTCGGCAAGATGCAGGCCAAGTGGAACGTCAAGTTGGCCGGTGCCATTTCGTCGCCGGTGAACATTGGCCAGGGCGGCTGGGTGGGCCGGTGGCTCGAGAAATACGCCATGTTCACTCTCCCCTTCGTCACCGTGCTCCGCGAGGGCGTCGAGGCCATTGTCTTTGTCGCCGGTGTTTCCTTTTCGACGCCGCCGTCGTCGGTGCCGCTAGCTGCGTTGGCAGGGATTGCCCTTGGGGCGCTGACTGGGTACGGGTTGTACCGAGGGGGCTCCGGGGTGAGATTGCAGCAGTTTTTGGTGGCGTCGACGTGTTTATTGTATATGGTTTCGGCGGGGTTATTCACAAGGGCTGTTTGGTATTTTGAGCAGCAGAAGTGGAATGAGGCGATTGGCGGTGAGGCGCAGGAGCTCGGGGCGGGGCCCGGGTCATATGATATTGACAAAAGTTTGTGGCACATCAACGTAAGTGAAACTTTGTCTGTACCTTAACTGATTATATAGTATCCAACAATGTTAATAACTAAAATACAGTGCTGTAGCCCTCAATTCGAAGGCGGTGGCGCCTGGGGTGTCCTCAACGCTCTCACCGGCTGGACCAACTCAGCCACCTACAACTCCGTCTTGGCCTATAACATCTACTGGATCTTTGTCATCAACATGTTCCTCTGTCTCCGTTTCAAGGAACTTCACGGGCGTTATCCGTTGATGAAGAAGAAAGTTGTCGAAGAGCCCGCAGAGGACAGACGGGGGGGTGACTATGATTCGGAAGAAGAGGAAGACAGACGAGAGAGTCGGGATTCGACAAGGGCGTTGTTAACGAAGAGGGGAAAGAGAACGGAGAGAGAGATCGAAATCTAAGCAAGAGGCGGAAATGAGATATAGTATAAAGTATAAAGTACTGAGGAGATGATCCAGGTCAGTGTCAGTCTATATTATTGGACATATAGCCGTATACTATACCAGAAGAGATACCCGCTTCTATCGATAAAAATGCCATTATATTACAATTCCAAAGCCTTTTTATCACTTCTAAATGCCATGATATAACTTCAAGCCACTCGGGTATATACAAACAACCAACACTATATTCACTCACTAATCGTCAAACCCACCAAACTCTTCATCCTCCTCCCTCCCCCTATTATTCCCCACTGCCATCTTCCTCACATTCTCCGCCCGAATCCTCTCCAACATCTCCTCCAACCTCCTCTTTTCCGCCTTCTCCTCCTCCGTCATACCCGCCATCTTCCTCGCCTCCATTTTCTTATGCCTCTTCTCCCTCCTCTCCGACCGCAACCCCTCCTGGTTCGCCTTGCTACTCCACGCCTCATTATTCTTCCTCTTCGCCAACCGTGCGGCCTTCTCCGACTCCCGTCTAGCGGCGCCGTTGGTTTTTTCCTCAGCGAGGGCTTTAAGGCGGGCTTTTTCGCGAGATTTGTCTTTATAAGCAAAGGTGTCCCAGTCGATGGTGAGGCTGAGAGTCTTGTCGCCATTCCAGTGTTTGACTTCGGGCATCAGGGGCATTCGGAGGAGACCCCATGCTCCTGCGAGATCCGCCCAGTCTAGATCTTCTGCTCTGAAGATTGATGACGCCGCATGTTTTGTGTAACTTCTCACCCACGACACAAAGGCTTTTTGTGCCTTGTCAAAGATTGCTCTATCTGTTCTCGCAAATTCTCTGATTTTTTGCGTCGTCCTCCCCGCCTCCTCATCTGTCACTGAAACATCCGGTGTCTCCAAGGGAAACATGGGAGTCTGTCTAATCTCAAGGAATGGAAGGTAAGCCTCTTCACGGCCTTTGTGAAGCATGGTCACGGCAAGGCCTTTCCGACCAGCACGACCAGCGCGACCGTTGCGGTGAATAAAGACTTTGGGGTCCGAAGGAGGGTCAATCTGGACGACAAGATCGACTTGGGGAATATCCAGACCACGGGCGGCAAGATCGGTAGTAAACAGGATGACAGGGTTGGTCGCAGTGACAAACTTGTTGAAATTGCGCTCACGAACATTGGCGGCATGCTTGCCGTGGAGGGTTATGGCGGTGTATTCTGATGGGAGGACGAAGTGGAGAATATGCTGAAAATAGTCGACTTGGGCGCAGGTGGCAACAAAGACGATGGTCCTTTGTGGCTTCTTTTTCAAACGAGTCAGGAGATGGCCAAGGGCCGGAAGCTTGTGGCTAGCGGGTGTACAGATATACCGCATATCGAGAGAAGCGGGGACCTTGCGGTCCTCTATGGTACCACCGTCTTTCAAACTCTTGACACGCACAGAGATCTTGACAGGATTACGGAGACCAACGCGGATAATTTCACCGACAGCTTCAGACACGGACGCACTAAAGAGACCTGTCCGGCGCTGCTTAGGAAGTATACTCAATATTCTCTGCAAATCCGTCTTGAACCCAAGGTCAAGAAGACGGTCAGCTTCATCGAGTACGAGCATCTCAAAGGTTGTTTGCGGGCAGTGGACATGCCGCGATTGCAGAAGCTCGACAAGCCGGCCCGGAGTGGAAATCAGAACATTGGGAGACCTGCGCATGAAGAAGGCGAGGTCGGCGGCGGGGGTAATGGCGCCACCGACAAGGAGTTGCGGGACGATGACAGGTGTTTCGGACATGGGGCGTTTCTCTTCATTGTCAGGTTGGAGGTACAGGAGGAGTTCGGCCGATTCGAGGTGGAAGGCTAGGAGGCTGAGGAGGACTTGGTAGATCTGAGAAGCAAGTTCTCTGAGAGATAGTTAGCTCAGGTGATTCCGGAGAGATCGGCGCTGAGTAGAGCATAGAAGAAACTATACCTTGTGGGAGAGACGATGATGGAGGCAATGTGGTGTTTCTTGGTGGGCTCGGCGAGACCAAGCAAACGGACAACAATGGGGATAAGGAAAGCCAAAGTCTTTCCAGAGCCAGTGACAGCCTCAACGACGACATCGGTACCCTTCTTGGTGATCCATTGCTGCATGACACTTGCCTGGACGGCCGTCATCTTGGTGAAGCCATTGGCCTCAGCATAGTCAAGAACCCATTGCGGAAGCTTGGGCTCGATATTCTTCCAAGTGCGGGGATCGGGTCTCTTTTCCTTGGTGGACATTCTAGCGGCGATGGGTGGATTGACGGCTTATATCAATTAGAGCGTCTCCCAGGCAGGCGATGAGCTTGTGCTTTGCGACAACATTTTGCAACTTTCAAAAATTTAGTAGAGTGATAAGATAAAATTGAGCAGGGGGGTGAGGCAACGGTAATGTGGAGAATTCTTTGTTAAGTTTGTTGCTGAATATAGCCTGCAATTGTGGATCTACTCGAAAACAAGGCCTGTAACTTTACAATTACCCTCAGGCAACCTATTTGCTCACAATTGCTATAGTCTCCAAATTTCCCAAATTCTGTAACTCTAGGTTTGCCATTCTCCTCCGATTCATGCACAATGATGAACATTAATGATGTCAATCAGGCTGCCCGTAGTTCGTTGAGAATGCATGCGTCAAGGATGATAAGCACCTATCAGACACGGAACACTTTTTAGCATGTGATCGGGTTTGGGCTTCTGAGACTTTAGGCTTCACAATCACCAACTTCGTGTAAACTCGGAGAGAAAGAGCAACACCATGAAAGTTCCATTTGCAGCGAAACATCAACTTTTGCACTTGAAGCAGCAATTACTACGAACCGACAATCTATAGCGGCAACGGCATATGTAAAAAGAAAATTCTGTTCAAGTTGTGGAGCTCGGCATGTTCCATCTTGATTAGAGACATGGCATATTTGAAATACTTGAGCCTCCAGCACATCACCATCTTTGTCTATTCCATCAGCCCCCATCGCAAAATTTCGTCATTCGGGGCTTTTCAGTAGAGCATTTGACCAACCAGATCACAATGGCACCTTCGTCAGCAAGTGCACCTGTAAGTGATGCAGGTGCAGCGGACACTGGTGCATAGGAGGGCTGCTCGGAGGCTGTGCGTACAGAGTCAACGAACTCTGCATGATCGTCTAAAGATCAGAGAAAATGGCATGTAATGGAGAGAATGGCTTCTCGCTGTCTTAATAGTTGAGATTTGGAGTCTGATGAGAAAGACTCTTTTTCGTCGCTGGGTAATTAGTCAGCGCAGGCCGCCATCTGATAATCAACGAGCATTGCAGCCCCAGTAAGTTTTGTCACTGTTCAGTGCACTTTTATCAATATATGTCAGCCTAGAAATTGGATGTGTACCATTGGAATCTCCAAGGCGGCCGTCGGACTCTAATAGCAATCCCGAAGCTATCCCGGAATTTACAAACAACGGAGTGTGTTAGTTTGGGGGATCAATAACGAGCTAAAGCACCAAGTGAGCGATTATCTCAGCATTGATCTACCCAGTGATCCCCATAATCCAGAATTAATGTCATCGGTGTCTGCAGGATTCTAAGGACAGCCCAAAACAAGCCACTGTTGTTTACTTATTTAGTGTTTTTCTAGTGCTTACATTTTTAAACGTCAATTGGTCTCCCATCTTGTTCTGAAACAAACCCAGGCTCATCTCAAACTTTCTGAACTTTTGTCCAGAAATACTTCATCACACAAAACAACACGCCGCCATCTCACGATCGATCTCTGCAATCTATAAACGACAACAATCTGTCACTGCAATCAAGCCTGCAAATTTGCGCAACATAATCTTCTTGCTTTTCTTTATACTCGCTTCCACCACTTTCAGGTGAGAAGCATCCATCGTCGCCAGCAAAACAATCCACCAATTCCTGGCTCTCTCGCTGGCCTACCCTGGGTCCGCTGTCACTCTGGCCTACAGCCCAGCGCCCGGCTCTTCCGCCCTTTGTGCCACGCTTTGTGTCTATGCACAGCGTTTCACACTTTTAATTGCCCTATTGACATTTCCCCTCTTGCGCCTCCGTGCAGCTCCGCATCATCTATTCATGGAACAAATTGATATCATCATACACCATCAGATATAATCACAATGGCTACCGCTACGCGATCACAACGTCGCACCTCCCGGGCTCCTGTTTCCGATGCTCCTGCAACGCCCACCAAGCAATCATTTGACAAAGATCTCGCTATTTCTGCCGATTACAGCGGCCCCGTTACGCGCTCAGTCGCCCGGCGGAGAACTGGCTTAACACCTGCACCAACGTCCGCCCCTACGCGCCAGTCCTGCAGAAACCAGAAGAACACTACCCACGCACGATCGGCCTCCAATTCCTCTGTTGACAGCATTGATGATGACGGTTCATCGACTAGCCACGACGAAGTCGACACCGTATCCTCTAGTACCTCGCCCGTCAGAAACAAGGACGACAAACTTTCGATTAGGAATGACAATGACAAATCGGGCAGCATATTGGCACCGGCGAGTCCGGGTGCCTGGAGCCGCACGCCAAGTCCCGTGGGGTTAATTCCCATTCATGAAAAGTGGCACGCCTTCGTTCACAAGCACGAGGTCCCACGCAAAGCTCTCCACGTGTCCATTGGTTTCTTCTCTCTGTGGCTCTATGTCACCGGAACTCAGCCGACCTCGGTGACGCCCTGGCTTATGGCTGGTTTGATCCCGATTACTATTACCGATGTCCTTCGCCACAACGTACCGGCTTTCAACACTATTTATGTCAAAGTTCTTGGTGCACTGATGCGTGAGAGTGAATTCCAGGGGTATAATGGTGTCATTTTCTATCTTCTCGGTGCCTGGATCGTTCTGCACTTCTTCCCTAAGGATATTGGTCTATTGGGTGTCATGCTGCTTTCTTGGTGTGATACTGCCGCCTCGACTATTGGACGCGCCTACGGTCGGTACACTCCCAAGGTCCGCCGCGGCAAGTCTCTGGCTGGCTCTCTGGCGGCGATGGTCACTGGTATATTTACGGCGCTTTACTTCTGGGGCTACCTTGCACCGAAGATTGGGTATCAGCCCGGTGATGAGAACTTCCCATTCATGTTTACGGGCTGCCTTGGTCTTCCTGGGACCGTGGAGAATGCCCTCGGCCTGTCTCCGGGGCAGTCCGTGATTTCGGGGAACTGGGCCTTAGGTATTATGAGTGTATTTACTGGCATCATTGCATCAGCTAGTGAAGTTGTGGACTTGTGGGGGTGGGATGATAATTTGACTATTCCGGTGTTGAGTGGATTTGGTATTTGGGGGTTCTTGAAGGTCTTTGGGTACTAAGCCAAGGGCTTTCGACGTTTATTTGTTTCATATGGGATCCTTTGGATTTTTTGGCGTTGGGTTGTTTCTTTTTTGTCATGTAAGAGACTATATTGTCCTTAATAATTAATTTTCTGAGTATCACTCTTTTTTGTGACTGTCTTGTAGTCTTTCCAATGTATGTGTATCTGTTTTCTCTTTTCTTCATCCCCTATCAGAGTTTTACTTTCTTCTCTTCTCCTCTTCCCTACTACCCCTGATCTCCCCTCCCCCCCGAACCTGAAAGAGAGTCTGTTCCAGAGCCCGATGTCCCCTCGTAATTCACAGTGTTTATATCTGTCTATATGGTTAACTGGAGGCGGATTGGCTGGTATCCACAATCACATGCCGAATTTTGAATTTTGGAGCTGTTGCCAGCCAGAAAAGAGTGGGGATTGCATGCAGAGGCGAAGTGGTGATGGGCTGTGGGTTGCATGGGTGGAGATGCAGATGTTTGGGAGATGTTTGGTAGATTTTGGGGTGATTTACATGTTAGAGTCAAAAGAGATATTGATCGTATGGAAGAGACTGGAGAGGGAGAAGGGTTTTTTCAAAGGCATTTGAATGAATGTGGATTATTGGAGGCGAGACTTAGGATTGACCTGGATTAGTAAGGTTATGTATGACAACATAGACAAAAGGGTTAGGAGAAAGATGTAACCCTAATATTTAACCTGATCCAGGTATAAGTCAATCTTTTCCAGAATGCAAATTAATCTTAATTGCCTATAAGTTGACAGTAATTTATTAGTAATGTAAACACAGAACAAGTATACTCTACACCTTGCTACATTAAGCCACCAACAACGTACAATCTAACCCATATTCTCACTCTCCACTATCACCGTTCCATAATCTCCTTTTACTGCAACTCGGTTACAAAACCACCCGAATCCATAAAAAAGACCGGGCTGTCTGTCAATCACCACCCGACTAACTACTGCCGCCAAAGTATCTTTACCACAGCAGCTTGAACGTAAACTATGCATATGCAACATCAATATCTACACCCAACAAAATACAAATGTGTCGTCTCTTCATAGAACTCTGGGTACACATCTCGTATGAACTTGAAGAATATCACTTACGCGGTGTACATAGTATCATTACCGGGTTCCCGGCATGGCAGGAAGTTCACTGGGGAGACAATCGTAAGCCTTTTTATGTCTGATCCTGTTGGACAGCACGCTTGTGCGAACTATTCATATCTTCATGCTATCAGCCGGGGGCAATGGAGGTGAGGTAGCTGTAAGGAGGGACATACATATGTACGTGGATATGCACCTAACTTCATTGATAAACTTTGGAAATATGATAAATGTGTACATGTAACAATGACGAGGGGAGTTATTATGGAAGAATGTATGTACCTTTTATGTATATAAGGGTGAGGCTTTGTCATCTGTGGATGGTCGCATCAATTTCTGTAGGTGGGTTGGGACAGAAGGAATTTTGTACATGTATGTGGCTTTAGGTATATATGTATGTGGATGTCTGTGTGGCGACGGAGGGTTGACGTGGATGAGGAGTCGGTGATGGGATAGTCGAGGCCGAAGAGAAGTCTGGTGAGTTTCGGGGCGGGGATAGTTCTTTAATTGTTAGTTGTGAAGGAGGCAAGTGGGGTGGGGCAGGCTGTGGAAGATGTAGACATGATTGGGTGTTGGTGATACTGCCCAAATGATGAAAGCTTCATGATGGCTAGTGTGTTTGGGCACAAGTTAAAGTATGGTGATGAGCAGGAGAGGTTCATAGAGAACGAACTGATAGCGCTGTAACCGCGGGTTGTTATGATGTGACGTCCTTGATAGGATATAGCCCAGACTGACAAATATCGATAGTGAAGTCACAGACATGATCTATCACCCATAGCAACCCCGTGTCACAATAATATTGGCCTCCACACGCGAGGATCGCTGTTGATAATAATTCACGACTATTGAGTGTCCTCATCCTTGATGACTTATCATATCCCCACCGAAGCGAGATACCCCGATGCCGAAGTCACACATAACGCCCATACCCCCCTTCCGAGACCTTCCTTCCTCTTCGAGCCTCAAATAGACTGTTATATTGCACAATCATGCAACTGTCCAAATTGTGAATACACCTCAAATTTATAGGCCTTCACAATGCGCCTCTGCACAGAGACAGAAATAAGAACAGACTTGTTGCCGGGGGACATGGGCTATGCGGGGATTTTCGAAGTGCCGATGGACGCTGTGCTTGGGTAGTTGCCGAAAGTGACGAGAGAGGGAAGGGGGGTGAGGTTTAGTATATTTCCGAATGGGGAAGGGGGGATTTTCTGGGAAAGTTCAGGCGTTGTTGACAGAATGGCAGACACTGATAGATGACATTGTGCCTTGTTTGAAGATTTTTACTGGTAGTGATGACCAATAGGACAGTAGAGAGGTCTCGTTACTGATGCAAATTAGCCTTGAATAAGACCATTGTGCTCTGGTTTTATGAGATAATGATGCTGTCGACATCACTTGACATGTCATCTGGGCAGTTTTCTTTTGCTTCTGGTGACACAAGGTTACTTGCACGCCTGTAACATAAAATATTAGTGAATTCTTGTGCCTTTTTTTTTTGGTGGCGCGGGTGAAAATAGCGAGGAACAGCCACTAGACGGTCAAAAGAACAGCCCGCGTCGAAAAAAAGGGAGGCTTTCTTTTCATGTAGGGACAACACAACTGTGCAGTATGTGGCGTTTGGGGACTTTGATGATGTGATGGATGTGACAGGAGGCAGTGGTTGGAGGTGGCAGGTACAGAGAAGAAGAAAAGGGAGAAGAAGAAGAAGAAGAACAGAAAGTAAGACTATGAATCATGGAAATTCAGACAAACAGGTATTGCCTGGGTCAGAGGTCACAAATCAGATGAATATTACTTGTTGCCTTATCCATAAATACAAAGACATGAACCAATTTATCATCCGTCTGCCTCCCTTGCCATATTCGGCCCCCGCATATGTCTCACCTTGACCACACTTGAACAATAAAAGACTGCTATATAATATTATTGTTACTCGTTACAGGAACAGACTATTAAGAAAATAAGAGAGAGAAAAAAATCTCATTTATGCTGCTTGACTGCGATGTGTTTAGGCCGGGGTGACATGCAGAAATTACTGTGAGACGACGGCACCTCGGCGACGTGGTTGGCAGGGGACGGTGGCTGGCTGCATGTAATTTTATGTGTGAATATATACTGATATATACTTGGGTATAAATAATGGAGAGTGTGCGTGGTGAGGTACCGGGGACCGAGACTTTTGGCAGACATCAGATTTTGGCTTGTTTCTCTGAAAGAATCAGAAGAATACATGCTGGAGGTTCATTCTCAATGTGTAAGAGACTGAGGATTTCAGTGAAAAAAACAATCACTGCTGCAGGCTGATGAATCCAGAAGAGTAAGGCAAGGTCTTGCCATGGTTCGTTTCGTGGCCAATGATGGGCAGTTGTCATATGGGAGATGAAGCGAGTGTTGCCGAGACTGCCGTAATATGTGACGAGTCACGGAGATGTCTGCAGAGAGTTTGTGGGAGACTGTTAAGACAGAAGAGGAAGATACAATCTGGGAGTTGTAATGTGACGGGAGAAAATAGTAACGAACCGAGGTGGTCAAACGATGAGGATAAGGATAAGGGTAACAGTGATGAAGTCATGGTATTTTGAGGGATAGATATTTATCATACGATGGTTCCGAGGATACTTGCCGGATGATAGAGGCCATGTTTAGACTCGGCGGCTTCTCACTAGTTGAGATATTCACTCTACTGACACGTTTCCCCTCATTCTCCATATAAAAACATGACCTGGTCAGGCCGGCCTGCCACCTGTTTGTTCTGATCGGCCCTGCCTGAGCACTGAACACTGCAGAAATGAAGACATTACTTTTTCCTCATTTGACACACAGAAAAATATTCACTAAGTTTGGCAAGGCATGCAAGAAATGACCACAATGAACATCTTGTCATGAACTTGCCCATGATTGGCGAAAGGACTGGTCAGTGGCGGCGGATGATTAGCAGGTCAGGTTACACAGCAAGTGGGGCTAAGTTGAGGAGGGAAAGAAAAGAAGGAAAGAGAAATGACATTGATGCGATGATTTGAGAGTGTGTCAACGAGGAGAATGTGCAATATAAGAATAACTTGTTGAACTGTGAATAGCAAAGAAAGGGCAGTGGAAGAGGCGGCTTGTCTTGACCGGGGCTGTCATGGCACGGCGGTTGGAGGGCACCTCGAGTTGTTCTGTGATACGACGTATTTATTATTGCCTGTATTTTGTGGATTGAAAAATGGCATGCGGGTGGGCGAGAACGGGTGAGTGGGGACCGAAGTGGTAGTGGCGGTCAGGCGGGTTGAAGAGACACGACGGGTAGGGTTTGACAGAGAAGTCCAAGGAGAGGGCTTGTGATTATTGGGGGTCCATGGATTGGGGATGGATGTAGAGTGTAAATAGTCGCCATGGTGGGTCATCAAATTAAATGGGTTTCAAGGTTGATGAGTGAGAGCCAGAAAAATTCCATTATTTGTGAATAAATGGCTTGGTAAAATTGTGTCTCACTTCCACACTTTATGATCCGGGAAATTCCAACTTGCAACTTATACAATACGTAATATAGCGTATGGTGAGTGTGGTAAATAGTCATATTGGACGGCCGGTCGTCCTTTGGGCCAGGTGTGCTGGCATAAAGCACAAAATGAGACTTTATATTCTTAAGATTACATATGCTTCTCTATCCACACCGACGGTTGATGGCATGTCGTTAACAAAATCCCGAAAAAAAAGGTGGTGTGCACAAACACTCAATGTCACAGTTGGGTACAAAGCGAACATTGCCCTAACAAACACCAGTCCAAATAGCAGGGTCCTTCCCAGATTTCAGATTTGAAGATTTACCATGATACATCTAAACAGTATCTGCTTGCCGTGATGAGCCTATTTGAGAACCAGTTAACAGGCGAGAAACGCTCAAGTTGGAAACACATGTGATGCAAGTCTCCAATATCAGAGCCCAAGAAGGGCACATGGAGGGTTAATGACAAGCTGTGTTGGGCATACATACAAACTGCATTTCCCACCAATCAGACCACATGGGCAGAATAGAGTACAGCAAAGAGAATCCCACTTCAGAAGAAAAAAAAAACACAGTTAGGCCTCTACGTCCCAAATCCTACACCATGAACCACTGACATCCAAAACCTCATTGTCGGAATCTTCCTTAACCAATAAGTCTGTTTAATCATATGTATATACAAATCTCACAGGGCTACTCTACCCTGTTGTCACTCTCCTAGGCCGCCTTCTCTCCAAATCCTCCAGCCAACGCACAGTTCCATCACCATGCAGCTTGCAGCTTGCAGTGCATTACATGAACCCTAATGTTTGGACCCTAAGTGGTGACAGGATCGGGCATGATGGGCAAGACACGACGCATCATAGAAAGACAGCAATAAAACAAGACAAAATAAAACAGGAAACGTGGTGATGATCCAGAGCGATAACATCGGAGAATGAAGAGTCTATTTGTGCATCTAGAGCAGGAAAAAATTTGGAGAGAGAGAGAGAGAGAAAGAGAGAGTAGACAGATGGCATGGCAATGGCGATGGCGACGTCAAGGGGCACTATGCAGTTACTAGCTCAAGAGAAAACCAAACCAAACCAGACTGGAAACAAGTCCATTCACCGCCTTTCACTTCTAATTGGTGACAAACGACTACTTTGAGGGAAACAAAATGTCACCATAGTTTATTAGTGCCCTTAGAAGATGAGTCGACCCGTCGATGCCATCCGTATATTTGCCAATATATAGATGTTAATACTGCACCTGCAGTGTGTATGGAAGCTCGGTATGAGGGGGGTGTCTGGTTGGCGGGAGGGTAGCATCTGTTTGTGTTCCGCTGTGCATATGTATGTATGAGTGTGGATAGACATAGACGAGATCAAGCGGGGCCATAATGTTGAGGGTTTAGTATTTGAATCTAGGTTTGTATATAGATGCGAAGACATTGATGAAAGATAGATTTGTGAAGCTCAATACAAGATACAAATAGAGATGGCGTCTAAGATTAATGACAGAAACGCAGAGATGCCACGAGAAAAGTTGGGATGTCTGGATTGATATATTCACGCCCTTGGATTTCTTGTTTAGGGAAAAGATGCTAGGTGTGGGTGCATAAGGCTCTAATCCCACTTTCCTAAAAGATAAAAACCTAAGGTATACCTTTTTTTTCTTTGGTGTAAACCACAATTTACTGACTGCATACATGACGACCAAAAGCCACAAAAAAAAAAAGAAAAGAAAATACCCATCATCGTCTTCTGCCGCACTTCCAAATGCGACCATTGGCACATATGTAAATTATAAATATACCCCACCCCTTGACACATCCTCCCACCGCCTCTTGCAAATATATGACGGAAGGGGGGGCGAGGGACAGTTCTTGGGGGGATATGACCAGACAGACAGCGATTTCTGGTTTCAGATAGTGATGGGCAGTGAGTAGGGTTTGGTGATTTATGAGATTATTAGAG
Organism: Ambrosiella cleistominuta; assembly: GCA_017139545.1. Classification (NCBI taxonomy): domain Eukaryota; kingdom Fungi; phylum Ascomycota; class Sordariomycetes; order Microascales; family Ceratocystidaceae; genus Ambrosiella; species Ambrosiella cleistominuta. The sequence continues at coordinate 250 of JABFIG010000159.1, read as the reverse complement.
AAAGAAGAGAAAGACAAGGAAGGAGGTGTAGGAGGAATATAAAAGGCCGGGTGGGGCCCGGAGGTTGAGGGGGTTTTCTTTGTTTGTTTCCATTATCATCAACACTTACTTTTTCCTTCTCAAATCTTTCAAACTCACTAGACAACACCAAATCCAAGCCCAACTGGCACCTTCACCACATCAAACCACAAATACCCGCACACTTACATCTTCCAACATGTCCACCCACTACACCCCCTACTCCCTCCCC
>JABFIG010000158.1:0-54622 GCA_017139545.1 Ambrosiella cleistominuta | reverse complement strand
TGGGGTTGCATTAAGGAGGAGGGTGTAGTTTTTTTTTTTTAGTTTTTTAGTTTTTTTTTATGTATATATATATATATATGTATGTATGTAATGATGAGCTTTATGAGATATTGATAATGTACTTTTTAAAAGTTTAGGCATTGGTCGTTTTACAAACTCTGTCTTCTGGCTTCCGTCTCCTCCGTTACCTGTCGTCCCATTCCCGTCCCGAGCCCTCTTCCTTCCCTTCTCCCTTCTCGGTCCCGTTCTTCTTTTAATCCCCTGTCCACCATATCCCCTTCTCTATTGTCCCCTCAACCTTCACCCCATCCCCTGGTCTGGCTGGGATTGGTTTACACACTCAAAATTTCGCGGATGCGGAAGTGAGTAGCAGGGGGTGTTGATGGGGTTGATCGTCGCCGGTGATGTCCGGGTGGCAGCCAGGGGCGGTCTGCGAAGGACAGTTGGGTCACGCGACTTCGACTTGGGAGAGATGGGACAATAGGCAGGTTTTGTTCGTTGGTAGCTTTGTGGATTAGCTAAAAATGTGGAGATTTAGATAGATAGACAGCCTGGCCTTTGATATTTATGGCTCCTTCATTGAGGTGAAATTTCACCTTTGTGTCTATATAATTAAGGGACAGACTGAACCTTCGAATTCTCAGCTTTCATTTTTTGGCGGAATTCAATACGGTCAGTCCACGAGATTGAGGGTAGCATGACCGAACGTCAATACATCAACACATCGTTTTCATCATAAACTATTTCATTTGTCATCACTAGAACAAATAGTCAACGACTCGTCGAGCCCATCACCACGTCAACCATGGGCACCATTGTCGATCTTGAATATCCATCTAGCACCTATCCTAACCTGGCCCAGACCAGGCCCCTCTCTCTCTCTCTCACACACACACAAAGTCTATCACCAGCACATCTCATGAAACCGAAACTACCGCATGAATTTGTATACCTTTCATCATCATTTCATATTTCCAGTATTGTGTTTTCCCCAGTAGACTTCAATGTCCAAATCCCCCCCCAAAAAGCAATCATCAATCACCGCTGAAGCTCTTGGCATGTCTACATACTTACAATCCCCGACAACAAAATGTCAACATCTTCTGAATCATTGCTCATTTCCTTGGTAAATCCGCCAATATTAATATTGATGTATTTAGTCAGGCAATTCACATTGCCCATCACACACAAGTCATCATCAAACCTCTTGATTCTGTTTTCCCCCCAATGTTTCAGGCTATTGACTCGCCCATTTAGCGGCTATACATCAGCATCATTTCCATCACATGTAATCAACCGTACTGTAACTGGTCACCATCATCACACACACACACACACACACACCCAAACCTAACAGAGAGTCTTTTCCAATCCCGCCTTGTCCCTTCTCAGCTCCAACCAGGGTCCCGCGTCAAATTCATCTTTACCTTCCTCCAAACCACTAGGATCTCACTATATTACGCCAAAACACAAACAAACAAGAAAAAAAACTTCGACAAATGCCCAAGAAGCTTTTTTTTTTTTTTTGGAGGCGTTCAAGGGAGCTGGAGATATGATAGAACCCTACCTGGCTATCCAGCAGACACTTGTCTAGTTCACCAACATCAAGACGTCAAGTCAATCCAATCCAATAAAATTCGTATCTATACATTTACAACTACATGTTGTGGTAAAAATAAACGAGAAGGACAAAAAAAAAAGTCCAAGGTTGGCTAGCCTCCTCGTTCTTGCTCTTTCTCTTGCTCTCCCTTCTCGCATTAGCCCCTTCCTTTCCTTTCCTTTCTTTTCCTTCGATTCCCCTTCAGTGCCCGCCTCAGTTTTTTGCCCGCCGAACAGTTGCTCGTCACCAGTCGCCAATCACCATCAACCGAACCGCCCCGCTGAAATGAAAATTTTAAAAATAAAAATATAGGGGCAAAATATTTAATATTTAAATATACCTTTTTTTTTCTCAGCCTCGCCACATATTCGGATTGGGAAGTCAGGCAGTAAAGCGACACTGAAAAGTTTTCGCATGCCATACAAGATTCTATAAAATCATCACAAGTCGACATCCCACTTCGACAACATCATTCATTTAGATATCCCTATCCCCGTCCCAATGCACCAGGGTCCTCCCCTTCTGTATCACCAAACACAAGTTCGTCCAAGTCCAAACCCAAACACCCCCCCCCCCATTGTCACTTGTCCTCGTCTTTTATCTTTCCATCTTCCACCTCCCACCTCCCATCTCACCTCCCACCTCACCTCCCACCTTCCATGCCGCCCACCTGCCTACAAGCATCAACCCAATCCACAATCTCAACAATCCCAGTCTACAATGGTCCTGTCAATCGATATGTCGGACGGTAGTATGCCGGGGTGTTTGGGTACGGGTGGTATAGAGCCTGGCCCTGGGGGTCTGGGTTTGAAATCCGGACATCTTGAAAAGGGCAACATTTTTTTGGTGTGTGTAGTGTATATTTAGATCACATTAACACATGTACATACATGGGGTTGTTTACTTGTTCTTTGGAATTAAGAGCCCGCGGGATATGCCAGCAGTGGTTATTTGTTGGGAATATCAATACAGATGATGCCCACTGCACAGGCGCCACCGGGATGTCCCTCCGTAGACAACTGTCTATTTACAAGTTGTAGATACATATTGATCACAGCCTGGAGTCATACCATTAGTACCATCCCACCAACTGACCAATAAACCAATAGACCAATGGACCAACCTACTGGTCTCCCATTCCTATTTTCTCCTCATCTCACGAGACCAACGCCGAGAGGGCGCGGCGCAGTGCAGAATATGCACCCTCTTCCATCAACAGGATGCCTTTTACCTCTGTGAGCATTCAATTTGTGGCGAAAGGATGTCCGGAATTGATGGTGTGGTGGATCAGGTGGGAACAAGTCTAGATCTAGATGGGTTAATGGAATGATTGAATGTACATAATTATTATTATTGTATCATGGTGGCAGGAAAAATTGCAGGTATTTCTGACAATTGGATGGCTACTATTATTGATGATTAATTAATAATCACATCACTTGCATGTTTACACATCTTCGGCCTCACTCCGGGTATCCGCTTTATCTACGCCCATCTGCACCCATACATACATACATACACAACCATTTCAAATGCAGTTCCCATCGCCAGAGATACACACCCATTTAGTTCCAACCATCCAAAAGTGCCTAGCGTCATGGCCACTTTTTTTTTTCTCAAAAAAAAAAAAATGGAAATATATATTTGCATCTAAAGACCACATTCGCCTCACCGTCCTCGCGGAACCCGGAATTCCAATGCAACCAATGCAACTTGAACCCAACCAACCAAATACTGGATCCCCAGCCTCTCTATCCAGTTCCACATTTTGTATCGTCGCTCTGACTCTCGGTAAATATTCATTAAAAAATGAAAAGTAAATCATGGCATCGTATACATCTCAATAGTAAAAATATTTTTCTCATCAAAATATGCGAAAATTAAAAAAGTGCAACGCAACGGTTACGTCGGGTCTGAATGCCAAATTCACAGATACCAACGCTGACAACAAATAACCTAATCAGGAGTCGTCACGATACAATAAACAAGAATCAATAATACACCCGAAGTTCTGCATAAAGGGGAAATCTCCCGGAAACAGGGATTCTCACAACGCAACGTCTCATGATTTTCCATTATTCTTAACCTGAAGGGCGTGTATTTTTCTTGTAAAAATACTATGTAAACGCCTTATATATATTCTCCTAACCAAAGTGTACCTATACATATTTGAGGCCATAACCAGTAGACATGCGTCAGTTCATAACACATATAAAACGCGCCAAACAAGTCACGATGGCCCCTCTTTAGCCCCCTTTCAATTTGCCGATCAGAGTATGACCATCTTCCTGTTTTCTCGTGTAAATCCATCCATTTAACCCCACCAAAATAAAAGATTATATCCCTCAAGTGAACCATTCGTAACACCCACACAGACACACACACATTAACATTTCTATCTTGCCCATTCTGTCAAGAATATCCACTCGCACCTTCACTGCAACGCATCATTCATTCATATTACATCTTGAAGTTTCCAGTGTTTAAAAAAAATACTGCTGTTTTACTCCCATAAAATAGGCATCCGGTTAAGACCAAGAGAAAAAAAAAAACAATGGCTGGGAAATTAGAGTTTCGAATATTCAGCAACTGCTGACGTCACCTCTGTTCTTTTCCCCTCTCAAATTCATGAAAAAAAAAATTTGCAACAAATCAAAAGTGCTTATCACGAATTTGAAACTATACCCTTTTGCGCAAAACAAAAAATTAAAGTCAGTAGATACAAAAAAAACTTGAGCTCAATGTCATTAAGATAGACCCATCAACACGATGCAGCCAGTGAGTAAATGCAGAACAACGCAGTGAACATTAGGCATATGACTTGACCCTTTCTTCTTCCCAAAGTCTGTCCGCCCCTCTCCTCTCCTCCCCTTCCCTTTCCATTTTTCCCTTTTCCCCTCCTCTTTCACCATGTCCTCCTCCCCGCCCGCCCGCTCTCAAGAGCGGGAGCACGAGCGGCGCGGCACCAACGACCCTTCCCCTCCCAATCCCAATCCCGGAAGCCAATCCTTGCTCCCCCATTGTAAACAACAATATCCATCTTCTTTCTAAACCCTATTAAGGCGGGATGGGATGAGATTGGGGGACATGGCTCTTTTTTTTGTGCGGCAGGCGGGTGGGCAGCTGTTGGGTTCATGGTACTTGTTCGGCGGGTGATTTCATTGACATATCGGCAGGGATTTTCTGACAATGGGACCAGGGGAAGCTTCATTGGACGACATGTCATACCGGAGGGACTACCGGGGTTCCTATGACCGCAATCTTGGCGTCAAAAGTTTATAAAAACATCACCAACCACTTCGCCGTCATCAAGAACCTTACCACTGATTTTTCCAGAAAGATCGTCATTAACCCTATTACCACAGTGTATTATAGGGTTATTGTATGTACTGGTCATGAGTAGGGTTATGGTGTTCCTAGGTGTCACCAGCAAGGCCCAGGTCTGGAATAACAAATAAACATCGCTACCTTGTTCCCTGTTTTTTCAAATCGACCATTCCCGACATTGACATGGAAAGGGCGATTACGGAGAAATGACAAATGCGATGGAATGATCGGATGTCTGTGTATTTTTTTTTTGGAGGAGTCTTTTATGTTAATGATTTATCTTTGAATTTTTCGGGGCGAATATTCTCCATTTTCCAATACGATACCAAGCCGCCCATTAATAGCTCACCATTTTTTTTTTTTTACCTCCATCCCACCGTGACGTGCGGCCAACAAAATCGCCAAAGCTACAGCGTCGAACACGAACTTTCCATTCCCTTTCACCGCCCCTTTCTATTTCTCTGCCGGAAACTTACCTCCACTCTGTAGTCTGGCCTGGGACATAACAATACTAAGCAGAGAGGGAGCATGTGCATATGTATGAAAGGAAGACCCGGCGGGATATTTTATTTGTTATGATTTACATCGTGCCGTAAGGATACATTCGATGCATCGGGAAAGGGTGTCAGGTGATGGCCAAAGGAGTATTTGGATGTGAGATTTGTGATATTGTGTGTTTGGGTGGGCTTTGAGTCATTTGGCAGGTTTGGTGAAAAATGAAAACGGGGATGGAGGAATTGCGCTAAATGGTGGTGAGGGACAGCGGGTTTGGCCACTTTGGGATAAGAGTGTGGTGATTGATGATATCATCTGACCTTGTTTGAGCCCGAGAAACCGACGAAGTCAATCGAACTCCAAAGACAAAAAAAAAATCCATATACAAAGTTCCCATTATCATTCACCGTAAATGTGCATTCGCAAACATCTGAACGTTTAGATATCCCTTACCCCTCTCCGCCCCCCGACAAGCTACACTGCTGTTCCACTTCAGCTCCCAAAAGCTAAAAACCCCAGAGCCTCAACCTGTTCCTGACTGGAAAAAATCCCGTTTCACTAAACCCTTGTCTAATCTTGCAGCCCATCTTCTCACATAATCCGATCAAACAAGGTCGAGTCGTCTTTTGATAATCCGCACAAGAAACCAACCTTGAAGCCTGTAAAGTTTCTCGGGAAGACTGGGGTTTATGAGGATGGGTGGGATCTCTGGGATCTCTGGCTTGCAATTGTTATATGTATTTTTTTTTTGCTTTTAGGGTTATCCATGGTAATGCTAATAATATTTTGAGGTAGGCATAAAAAAATTCAATGTAGAGAAAGCTAGAAACCAGAATCATTTCTGTAAACGCTTCCACCCACCAAGTTGTCCCATCCGGTTTCGCACTCGCCGTTCCACAACGTCTGATCATCTGGCCCAACACCCGCAACCAACGCTGTGGTAAGATCGCCCTGGCCCTTACTACCCAGCGGTACATACCCTCCTTGCCCCTCTCCCCATTTCACGCCCGCGCCCAGTTCCCGCCGTCACGGACGCCCCCCAGTCCAGGTGATATTTTCCATGTTAGTTTCGCATAATTCAAATTCTGATACCCCGGCTTTGATCAATTTACTGGCCAATTGCGTGTATATAATTAAATAAATGTATAGACTCAGTGCACTGGGCCCGGAACGTTTTAGAAGGGTGTGTCAATCAGGCTGGCGGACTGATCAGAGCTTTGATTTTTTTTTTTTCTCGGGGGTTAATGGGTTTGACGTGTTGATTAAACGGGAGTGCCTGTTGTCTGTTCAACATACAAAAAGGTTGATTTATTACCGGGTCGACGAGCTGGGGCGCCGTGCCACAAGGTTCAAACACATAAACAATCAATTTTTATTTTCATGTTCCCCAATCACCTGTAAGTTTCCAAAATAGAATATGGTGGGTGGCATGGTTTGGGGGTTTTGAATAGTTGAGTGAGTGACCGAGTGTATGCATGAGTGTTTTTTTTTTTGGCGCCATCAATTACACAAGTATTAGATGGCCATTTTCACCGGTGGAGCTTATTATACAATATTGCGATGCAATGCTTAAATTGTTCCGAGTTAGGTTTGGGTCAAATCGATTGTGATGAGTTAGTGATGGGTAGTCTTTTGGTGATGGACCAACCGGGGTATAGACGAGAGACGTGCCGGCGACTGGGTTTAGACATTTTGACACGGCATAAGACAAGCCCACGCATGCTTGCGTTGGGCCTTCTATGGGCTCCCGACAGCCTGGAAATCAAAACACATTTAGGGCTTGTCGACGGGGCTTTTGAGTGGTTGCGACTGCCTCTTTACAGGCTCTAACAGCATGTTTTGGTGCCATCTCTGTTATCTTGGGTATCCTGTCGAATATCCATCCATTGGAACCCTCCCCCCATTCTTCCCGCCACCCATCACTTAAACATCCATGTACATTCATTGTCTTTTTTTTTTTTTTTTTGCATAGGGCCCGTCTGTGATGATGCCAGGCGACATGGTGACATGGTGGTGGTCCTTCTAGAAGCCAAGATATGCATTTGATAATCGGAGATGGGATGGGTTGGCGGCGATAGCCCTTGACTACGGCTGATATGGATGGGCTGTAGTCTGCATGCGTCTGTTCGCTCATGACTGGCAAAAAAAAAATGGATGTCACCCCAATCCAGCAGATTCCGTCGCCATCTATCCCAAGATGGCAATAACCTACACCTCAAAACTGCCGACCCATTTGCATACAGCCAGCACACAACCCTTGAATACAGGGCTACCAACAACCTTTTTTTCTCGATTGGTGTCCCGATAAGCAAAAAAAAAAAAAAGAAACCTCCCCCCCCCTCCCAAAAAATTTTCCCACCCGTTACATCCATATCCACACAGTTCTGGACCCGCTCGTCGCTACTGCACAGCAGCTCCCTCTCTTTCCCCAGGGAGCACTTGGTAGAAGATTCTCCACAGCGACAAGTCATCACCAGCTCGACAAACCTGCAGCATACATTCCCCGCTTCCCCTCTTCCACCTTCTGCAGCCCACAGCCCCGCTCGCCGGGTGAACGGCCGTCCGGTACCCGCTGCAGTTGCCCTGATCGTCCCTAGCGAAGGGGGACCCATGGTGCATTTTTCGGGACTACCACTGTACAGATTTAGATAATAGTATAAAGGCATACAATAACTTTTTTAGACCTCCCACCCCGGCGTTGGCGCCCGCCGATTATATGCTTGTAGATATTCGGGAACCCCCCCCCCATAATCGCTAGTATGGGTCTATTTGGCATCGATGGATGTGTTTAGTGTATGGGTATGGTGTGGTCGGGTGATGGAATGATGGGAGAGAAGGGGGGAAGGGGCGTTATCAAAAGCGGTTGGGCAAGAGACGAGAGCTTTCGGGACTTGGGAACTTGATGTCTCGCCGAGGATGCGATGTGTTGCGGGAGGCAAGTTGCAGTGCGTTTCAAGCGAAGGGTAAGAAAAGAAAGGGCCGGGGCAGTGGTCGTGGACTGAATACGATGCCAGGTGGCTGATGGCTGATGGCGGTGGCCCCTGACTGAAGACATGATACAGGCTTGCGGTTGGGTCTAGGAGGTTTGGATCTGTCGGGTCAGTGATTTAACCATAACCCTAATATTAGACTGTAAAGGTTGAATAGTGCTTCCTATCAGAAACACTATAAATGCTTTTATACTTTTTTGACTTATATGAGTAACATATTCGAAATTTGGAACTACAACTTTGAACCACAAACATCATCTGCGACCGGTGAATAATTTCCTCACTCAAAACACAATCAAATCTGCCGACACCATCACATTCGAAAAAATAATAATAACAAAACAACAAAAAAAACACCTCATGTTTCCGTTTCCGAACGAATGATATCCGTCATCTGCTGTCAATTGGCGGGCCCTTCATTTTCGAAGTATATTGGCAATAGGCGCTAATGAATCCTCATGGGGCTGGCTAAATCAAATTGAGGACGCTAGCACCATCTCAACACACCCCACCCCTTTATTACTGATTTGGGCCCTGTGGCTATTTACCAGAACAGCCGCTTGATTTGAGTGTCCGGTCGTTGACCCACTAGTCCACCCTCTCTAATAATCCCGAGAATTTGTCTACTCTATTGGATATCCAAGTCGAGATTTATGATAGAGGAATGAGGTTTCATGCTTAGAATGAGATGCTGTTTGATCTTGTAATTTATATATCATTGAAAAGATCAGTACACACGAATGACAGATTAACGTACTGATGAATATCGACTCCTCATTTCGCATGCGTCCATAATTTCAGATGTCGGTTTAGTCTTGCCAAATTGGGTTATTTTCGGCCCAGTTAACTACTAAACCCAAGCAGGCCTGCACCATAATTGGTGCCCTCTGGATAGTAATGATCCCTCTTTCTTGGTTGTCTGAGTAAGCCTACGCTAGCTACGTGACTGCTAACATAAACTCTGCAACGGTTATCCTTTTAATTTTTTTCTGAACCTACATCTTCCTGACTGCTCGACCTCTATTTCCATAAACTGGTTTCAACATTGTCGTCACTAGGATATCCAATATTCATAAAAGAAACAGTAAAGAAACACAGACAACAAACTCGAACCTCAGCGAGGGATACCTATATTCAGTTATCCGTAAGTGAGTCGCAAACTCTCGCTCTTTACAATTCGTCGTTGCCCCCCCCCCCCCCCCCCCCTCGAAAGAAAAGAAGACACCCCCTACCGGATTTTTTTTCATTTTACACCTCTTTCCCCCTTTTCTAGCTAGGGAATGTGAAGACGACTGACGCCTTCATTCTTTCTCTGTTTGGTTCCGCTTAGTCTTCTGTCTTCTGCGTTCATCACTTCCTTCCCTTGCTTGTTCCATCTTACTCGGCACACAGAAACTTTTCTATGTTATGTTTAGGTAAAACTTGGTCCAGCATCATTCTTTTAGTGTGCTTGTCAGACCTTGTTGAATACCGAGTGTGATTTGAATGTATTTTTGTTGCTCGTTTTCCTATTCCAGATTTTTTGTTCTTTTTTTCTCCCACCCTGTTTCTTAAGATTTTTTTTTGTGTTCTCGTCCATTCTCCCCCCAGTATCTTGTTCGCTTCTTTCTCTGGCTGCAACATCGGTAACTTCTAAATATCAAATTAACACGTCTTCCAGCTCGCCCCGTTGCATCTTGCAGCCTCAACTGCGAGCTGCAATTTAGTACCTTTTTCTCTTTTTCTTTTATTTTCCTTTTTTGTTCGACTTGTTTTGCGTTTGATCTTCTTGTACTTGCTTGTGCCCTACCCCCCCGAGCAAGTACATAGAAAACACTGTCAATATTTGGTAGGTCGTTTCCACAACCCCTTACCCTGATTACCCTGATCAGCCCTTCTTTCCATCCCCGGTTGGTCTTCTCGATGTTGCGTCCTTATGTATGTGTCTATGTGTGTGCCTATCCAGAGAATGCTCCATCGCCTTTCGGTCTGCTGCCATCGGCCCTTGCTCATGTCCCTTTTCCCCCTTCCATCACTACCGGGCCCCCGGCATTACTCAACCTCACATCTCCTTTCTACACCCTCCCGGTCATTGAACCTAGTCGTACATCACAATGGTCTACCCAGCTCTTAGAACTCCCCGTTGCTATGCCTTGGCTATTATTGGGTATATACAATATACAGACCTGAGTCGTTTCTCGAATTCATGTTATGCCCCATAGCTATCGTTGTACCGGGTAGTTTTGAGTGTTGCATATGAAGTTTACCATCTCACATACAGCTCCGGGGGTGTGATATTCACCCCTGAATTGAGTGCCCAGTCAAGCAACAGGCATGGCACGGTTACTATACGGAGTATCTTTGTCCAATCTATATTGGCTGTTCTGGAGTCCAACATTGGGCGTGCATCGGCCTCGACAATCCCCATAGTGCGAGCGTCACGCCAGTCGCGATACTGCCAGCGCGTCTTCGCGGTTCTAACCTCTATTGCACCGAACTCACATTTGCCTCAGCCTTGCCAGCCTCCACAAAAAAAAAAAAAAAAAATTTCTGTTCCTGCCGAAACAAATGTTGGATACAGAAGCTTACTGTGTGTGTATGGTTGTCGTCTCCCTCACCAACTTCGCTAAGTAGCCTCGTTGCTATAGGTCTATAGGGCAGTTGCCTGTATTCATAGCATCACTTTCACGTCTCATTCAGTATCAAGCGTGTAAATGGTTTGTCACAACAGCAGCTTGGGGCCGTGAACAAGAAAGCACATCTATCTACCCTCCACCTCACCCAACACAGCAGTGCTGTTGCCCGTTACAGACGGGATAGGTTCATGCTGGCAGCAACTGCCCCTGGCGACAGCACAATACAACGACCAGGGACTAGGGGATCTGGCAGGTGTGAATCAAGAAAGACCGCAAGTGCTCTTGTTCACTCTGACCTTTTTACGGCCAAATTTGTGCGTCGTCTTTCCTGCTGTGGAGGCTTTACAGTGAGTGTTGAGGAAGGGAATTCATTAACTTCCTGCCTCTTTTCTGGTTCCTCATCGGTTGGTCGAATAGGAAACGACAAGAGAAAGAAAGAGAAGGTGAGTGAGGGGCGCGGTCCAAGACCTGACCAAGCAGACCCACTTCACAACAGCCTTCTTTTGCTCCCCGGCCCTTTCTCATTGAGACTTCTTTTCCTTTGTTTGCTCGCGCACTTCGTCGCGATTATCATTCTCTCCCCTGTTTAACTGCATCACCAAACCCCAGTTTCACGCCCACTGTTACGCTCGCCCCCCTTCTTCGCGCTCCGCATAGAAGGGAAGAAGACAATATTATTTTCTTTATCCACACCCTTCTGCCTTTACTTTCGCTTTATGAGAACCCCTGACAAACAACGGTTGTCACCTCAAGCTTTGGAAGCTTGTTCTGTCTGTCCACTCCGTGGTCAATACTGAATCCAGAGCAAAATATAACAGTGAGCACTCCCATCCACCGGACGTTCTTCGTCTCTCATCCCATGCAATATACACTTGCTTTGCCTTGTTCTGGATACTCTTGCCCTGTTATCCATATAAACCCTCTTGTCAATACACATCGACCACCATCACCACCACCGCCAGTCCCCCATAGACATAGAGAGAGTGATCTCATTACACACAACGTCGACACCAAGCTTCCATTGTTGCTATCACCATCGTCCCAAAAGCTATACCCCCATATACTACTACATGCACGCGTCGTACCGACCCGGCATCACAAAACCATAATCATACGCTGCATCCATTCCATACGCACCTACCGCATACACTTAAGCGTTTATATTACCCAAGCATCGCCGTGCCTGTAAAACATTCCTTACAGGCTCGCCACTTCATCAGCTTTCACTTTATCTTCACCTTGATACCCCCGCTACATCATTCCTAATGGGTCTCCAACCCCAGGCGCACCACACTCAGACGCAGCAGCCCGGCTCTTATCCCAATTCTCGGCCATCAAGCATTGTCCAGACGCAGACTTCCCACCCTCCGCCTTCCCAGAACCAGACAGGCTACCCGTCACCACACAGCGTGGCGTCCGTGTATCCCTCAACTAACGCGAGTGGCCAGTCCGACTCTGCGTCCCTACAGTACTACCAGTCCGCGAATCAGTCTTACGCTACTTCGCAGACTTCTAGTCCGTACGCCTCTTCAGGTCGGTACCCTCTTGGCACTCAGTCGCATAATGACATAATGTCGCACTTACAAACATGTACATCCACATGACTTGTACTTGAACCCAAAGCTAACATCTATACCTCCATAGAAGCTCAACCAGATATCATGACCACACAGTTAGCCAGTAGACAACCATATCAAATGTCCAACTACCACTCGCAAGGAAGCGCGCCGAATTCGGTTGCTCCGTCACCTCAGCCGGACCAGCACCGTTCGATTTACGGCCACGCTGCCGGCCACCAGCCTCTTTACTATGGCGCCCAGCAATATCAGATTCCGTCACAGGCTCCTAGCCCCTACGCGACCTCGCAGTACCCTGGACAGTCGCATGCTGCGCAGCCGATGACTTCTCAACCTAATATGATGTTGTCGCACCCAGCCGCTCACAACCCGATGGCCCAGCACTCACAGCACCCGCAGTCTCTTGCGACTAACAGCCCCCGAAACCCTAAGATGGAATTGCAGACTCATCAGATGCCGCAAAAGCCGGGTACTCCTACTGCGATGAGCGGCGCTCATAGCTCTGGCTCCGTCACTCCTCTTGCTACTCCAACGGGGTCGGCCCCCCAAGCTGTGAATCCCAACGCCGCTCCTGGTCCTATTCCCGCCACCACTCCCCTCGTTGTCAGACAAGACCAGAACGGCGTTCAGTGGATTGCGTTTGAGTACTCTCGCGATCGCGTCAAGATGGAGTACACTATCCGCTGCGACGTTGAGTCCGTCAACACCGATGATCTCAGCCAGGAGTTCAAGACGGAGAACTGCGTTTACCCTCGTGCCTGCTGCCCCAAGGAGCAGTATCGTGGGAACCGACAGGTCTACGAAACGGAGTGCAACACAGTCGGTTGGGCTCTGGCCCAACTGAACCCTACTCTTCGCGGCAAGCGTGGTCTGATCCAGCGTGCCGTTGATAGCTGGCGTAACTCCAACCAAGATCCGAGACTTCGTTCTCGTCGTGTCCGCCGGATGGCTAAGATGAATAACCGTAAGGCAATGCAATCCCAGGCTCAGGTCCAGGCTGCTCATATCAACGCTGCCCACATGTCCCACCTGACTAAGCCTCAGATGTCCCATATGGGACAGCCGATGCACCACGCACCAGACCCGCACCAGCAGCCTCACCACATGCAGCACCACCCGGCGCACCCCCAACATCATCAGCAGCATGCTCACCCTCACGCGGCGCCTCACTCTGCGTCGACGACACCCACCGGCGAGGAGATGAACATGTTCTCACACCAGATGTAAGAAGGGGGCGTGTGTCGGTTGGGGGAAATAGTTGCGTATCGTGACACTGTGGTCGGGTCTGCGCTTTTCACACATTCAATCACATAGAATATCCAGTGTCACCATTTCATGTGTCTATTGTGGAGCCTTAGTTGGCTCAGGACGCGTTTAATACTTTTGCTACCCGGGACCTCATCAAAAGTTGCACCCATCACTTGTTTTCGATTAAATGATACCTCTCGATTCGATATTTCCTTTTTTTTTTCCTTTTATTTTTCTCATTTCATATCATTTCTGCGACGGTTTGGCTTTTTAAGTTTTTTTTTTGCTATTTATTATCTACATTGGAGTGGTAGGAGACTCCTTCGAATCATATACTCTTCACCTCTGAAATCACCAATAACTATTCTCTCGAGTTTCCTGGCGTTAAGTCTTTTATCTGCTTTTGTGTTTTCTCCCTGTCCCCTTATTCAAGTGGTTTTCTACCTGTCTCGATCCTACTATGAGACCAGTACCCGCGCATGTCTGTAACCTTTTGCTGTTGCGGTTGTGGGCATTGCGAAGTCTCTAGACATAGTTTCCATGGAGCTCTCACCGACAATATCATGCTTTTTGCTTGGCCCCTATTCCCATTAGTCATCGCCTGCTCGCCATCTGGTTTATACCCCTGGAGACGACGCCTACCAACCCCGTTCAGCCTAGGTATTGGGCAGCCCCTGTTTAATGGACTGCACGGTCCATGAACAAGGAGTTCAGGGATATGGCTACTATGCATCTCTTCACACCACTGCTCCAGCCATTCTTTTGGCTCAGGTTGTGACATTCGCTTCTATGTGTTCCTTGGCCCTTCTCGAAAACCCGAAGGCGATTGGCACATGACCTGATCCTTGGCCGGCTCTGCCAGTGCTGAGTACTGAGCTGCTCATGACCGGTTGCTCTGCCCCTTCGCGTAGCCTCTGCATATTTGGGTTGCCGATTGCAGCGGGACAGGCTGTCTATGCTTTCATTTATTCCACTCCTTGCTGAATCAACAACACGGCAATTCCAACACTCAAGAGCACCTGGAGATTCGGACTTGAAGAAGATACCAGGAAGAGTACTAGAAAACTTGTGTTGTTAGTTTTTGTTTTCGCTTTCTACCCGTTTGCCTTGCTTTTTGTCTGTCCTATCCTTCTACTCCCCGGATTCTCTGAAGCCAGTCTGTTGATCAGCAAGATTTACCCGTTTGTATAACGGCATTTCCCAATCTAGTTGTGGGGAATGGGGCGCATGATGTCGAGGAGGCCAAAAGTATCTTTGGGGTACTGGTAACCTGTGGGACCACTTGGCGATGATCGTGCCTGTCGAGAGACTTGGTGAGGGAAGGATGGGTCAGTTAAATTTGTGTGTTGCTGTGTGTGTTGCTGGTACCGGTGTCTGAACGGGTGCCTGTAGGACATATGGTGGTGACTACAAGTTTCTATGGCGGTATATTCTGGATCTTGGTATTTCTTCAAGGGCGTTTGTTCCATGTTGGTCATGTCGGGGTGTTCAAGTGTTGTTTGACCCGGCTTGGAATAAGGATTGCTTATCCAGTTTGGGACCTCTGTACTTGATTGAGAGGTGTGCTGTTGCGGGGGTCTGAGTATTTGGTTATAGTTTCAATATGTCAGTTTATCCCACAGGTTTCTAGAGAGTCGATTGCCTTGCAATAGCGTTATCATTTTTTACATTTTCCATCTTTCCTTGCGCCCGTTATTCACTTGTATTTTATTTTGATATCATCTTGAGTCTAGTCTCGACGGGCGATTTTGCGTAGACAAGCTGTCTTGCAAGCTGTGTTCCACTATGATTCCTTAGTTTTCCGCCTATTTGAACCAAATGGATTTTTGACAAACCTGCTCTGACGATTCTCTAAGTGCTGATTGCCAGTAGCATTGGTTGCTGTATTACAGAATCTTGTCGACGTCATTGGATTTTGACAGGCTTTGTCATCCAGCTGATACAAGGGGTATGTCAAATCTCGCAGACTGTATAGTGTCGAGATGGTATAGTCATCTTGAATGCGCATAGTGTAATCATGAACTGTGCACGCGGTTCCAAGGCCTGAAGATCTTTTTGAGTTATCCGAGTGAACCGCATAAAATTTCCTTAACGAGGAAGGTTATACAACTCATGCTGGACACTGGAGATTACCAAGAGTCTTCAAGCCTAGGACTTTTATGCTTATGCCATGATTTTCCAAGTGTGCCTTGCGTTTACCATCCACAATAACGCCATGATACATGGCATACAATCTGGCTGATGTTTTATTGGAAGCTTTAAGTTACAGTCTTTGCACAAACAACAGGGAGTTTGGTACCAATATGTATTCTTGCAAATCCTCTTAACCGTCTTGGCAGTTCAAGTCTTTTGTTGTTCCACATCAGTTATACTGTAGCTGAGCACAGGCATGCAGCCGCCTGGATTGACAGCCATGTGAAGACTAAGCATAGAATTTCGCCATGGCTTTTGACAAGTAGAGCCTTGTCTTGATTAGCCACCTGGTACCTTTTTTGCTTGGAATGCAAACTCTGACTCGTCCAGCTGCGGTTTGAACCTCCAATCAATTATTATCCTTTAATATGTTGAGCTGGGTCATTGACGGAGTCTAAGATCTAATCACTATCTGAACTATATAAACCATGGTAAACGTAACTTGGTGTCGAGTGGCCAGGTTACGTTATGCATAATGCTGTGTACTGTTGCCATCGTGTAGTGGACGGTGCAAAAAATTGACACATGTTGGTCGTATCTGTTGTGTCATCACGCACATAGCCTGCTTTGTACTTCCACGACTGCGGCCAGTATTGCATAATCTTGCTGTAACCCTCCTGCATGCGCCTCAGAATGTGTAGAGCTCCGGTGCGTAAAATATGCTCTGCAAACCAACAGTTTATTTTACCAGTCATTTGCTCACTGTTTGCAGACTGATAGTAGAGTATCGCAGGCATGGGAGTGTATATGGTGTAGGCAGAATTATATACACATAACACACAAAACATGACAATTTTGTGAGAAATGAAATTGACACGGGTCCAAAGTTTGGTACTCAGTCATGAGCTTACTTGAGTTCTACGGGGGTCTACATGGTTTACATGGGTCGCTGCCAGTGCACCACGATTTGGTCTCATTATTATTGTTGTAGGGCCTTTTGACACGCTACGTCTTGGCGAATACTAAAGAAGAGACTTGACACAGAAGGTGCAGTGCACTGCTGTGCCATGTCTACCCTATCGTCTGCTGTTTTTCCTCAGCGCTATTCCGGCTGTCCATAACGCTGATGCGTAAGCTGGTCGAGCAAAACAAGTCTGATAATCAGTGGTAAGAAACCACAACAGGGGCGGTGACCTCTTGTATGCGTATCTCGGCGGGCCGTCCCCATTGTTTACTGCCCACACACCAGAGGCGGAATGATTCAGTGGGTGTATCCTTGTTATCTGTGTATGTGTATCAGTCGTGTCGCCAATTCTAAGCTGCGTAACATAAGAGCATAGAAGGCGAAGAGAGAAAGAAAAATGTTATCTGACTTTGAATGCACGTCTTGAACCATTACCTTACCACTACCGCCACTAATCATTAGAACAAAGCTATAAATCCGCTCACCCTGTTTGTTTGTTTTTTTTTCTTTTTCGAATCACTTGGCCGCGTGTCTAAGTAGAAGCTCCCGTGGCATCCGTCGCTACCAGGTTCGGTGATCTCGATCGTCGCCATGATTGTCACTTGACCCTTCCTTACTTTGTTACCGTATCTCTCGTCATCCGTTGCTGCATGCTGCATGCTGCACCCCCTGACTGCCTCATCTAGCCTGCGTGCAGCAGGTCAGACGAAGCGTTGCATTTTGGCAGTATTTTAGCTGATGGTGGGGTGGACTGCGTCGATTTGCTAAGATCTGGTAGACATTCCTGCGGCGGGCGACACATGGATACATGCAGGGCAGAGAAAGGGTGAGCGATGAGGGACACGGAGGAGCAAAGTTTTGGCCGTGGAAACGAGACAACAGAAAGACTGGGTTTTGGTTGGGGAGTGAGAAGAAACAAGAGAAAGAAACGGAAATGTGGGTGGGCACATGCATGACCCGACATATGAGTATATGTGGGCCATGTATGTGCATGGACAGTGCGAAGAGCGGTGATGAGAAATATGAATGGGAGAGGAAAGATCCGGGCGAGTTGTCATTTTTTTTTTTTTTCGTTTGGCAAGCAACTCGAAAGAATGAGGGGAACCGAGGGCCGATACACCGAGTGGAGTGTCGATAGTAAAAAGGAGTGTGTGTGTGAAGATGAATATGCACTTGCGCGAGATAGTTGCTTGATGCGGGAGGGAGCGAGGTCAAAGGAGAAACCAGCACATGAGAAAAGGAATGTGTTCAAGTGACACATAAATATTTTCCTTCGTCATATCATTGTCACCAGCCAATCTTGTAACATTTGCTCCGATAACCCGCATGTTCTTGACCGCCAACAAAGGTATCAGTCATCCAATTTTCAGTTGGGCCAGCTGGCTGCCAGGTCACTTGTCGTCTTTGTCAAGCAAACAAGCACTCAGCCGGATCTAGTGTTTGGTTCGACTGTGCTTCTGCAGGGCCTCGTTGCGGGTGGAAAACCTGGCGAAGAAATCCGGTTCTCGGGGTTTGTCCAACGAGGGTTCTGCAATAGCAGCAGGGTGTCAAAGATGGGCCTTGGACGTATGCTAGACAGAGCGCTCGGTTTGGAGGGTGATCTTTGTTGGTTGGGGGAAGGGTTTGTGGGTTTTTTTTCTTTTACCCTTGTTTTTTGTTTGATGGGGCCAGAGCACAATGAAAGGGAGCGAGTAGACAATTAGAAGACGGGAACTAGCGGAAGGATGGTAGGGAAGGCTCTGGGAGGCTTTCGGATGACATGTGAGTAACAGAAGACGAAGAAGATAGTGATGAGAAAGACGAAGCAGATGATGAAAAAATGACAAGAAAAAAAAAGAGGTAAGTAATATTCAAGAAGCAACATACAGAAATGACGATGAAAAAGTATGCGGTGAACTTAGTGCACCGACAGCTTTGGTGGCATCTCCCCCATCCCCGAAACTGGCCGCCTCGAACGAACCACTCAACGACAGCACCACCAGCAAAATTGCCAACAACCGCAAAGATCGAAAATGGCCAGAAGAGAGACCAGCTGAAACTCCGACAGACTTTGAACGGGGGAGGACTGGTCACCTATTTGTATGTTGGCTCCCCTTGTCTATTGATTGCCCCTTTGTCCCCCCTTCCCCTACGCCTTTTCACTCTCACTATTTACTTTATCTTCCTCCACTTGCTTGCGCCTTAAGCCTTGTCTGGCCTGTCTAGCCTTGTTCGTCGCCTATGTGCATATGTACACAGTCCCTAGTCTCTTTTCTTGTTCGTCCGACGGGGGGCCCTTCTTAGCTGCCGTGTTGGCTAGTCTGCCGGCTGAGCATATGCGTGTTTCTGAGGAAGAGTGGCAGCTGTTGCTGTTGTTTGGGGAGACAAGGCCTGGGGGGTGGAGCCTGACACATAGTTTGCTTTTGGCTCTTAGGAATGGCTGGCTTGCTGGGCTTGTTAGCCAGTTGGTTGATTGATAGACAGGCGTTGGCCCCTGTGCGTCCGTATCCAGCTAGCTATTTAGTGCAGTGGATACATTGGACTGGATGCTGTGCTAAAGGGCTGGAGGGGCTCTATGAGAAGCAAGAGATGGATGGCTGAAAGAAGAAATCATTGTCCAGAGATTGATCTCTGGGCAGTTAGTCGACGAGCTGTTGATATTGAATGACACTACACTTTCGGTGTATCTCTATATCATCGCCACTGACAATTATCTCGTCGAGTGATGATCTTCTCGATCCTCTCTTCCGTAACCCAGTACCTCTTAGCTCGGAGATTGACCCCGTGCCCTCTCCGATGACCACTCGATTATTCAAGTTTGAGCATCACCTATTGTCACATTACTGTCACGTCGCTTCGTGCCTCCTTTCTTTTAGTGTGGCGCCGCCTCATATCGGACGGAGCTTCCGAGAGTTGAGTGGTTAGCGGTTGCGTTGTCTGTTGGCTTTTGTTACTGGTTATTTTTTCTCTTGTCTCCTTGTTGGGAATTATACGCTGACGTCATATTGACCAACCTGACAGATCACCAACTGATGCCATCGTTGTCATTTATTCTTTTCTTGTCATTTTTTTGTTGTCTGGTTTGGCTTGTCTTCTTTCTTCACCGTTGTTATTGTCTTCAGCTTGCCAACTTACATCTAACCGATATATAGTCTCACAGCGTTGCATCGCATGTCGTCACATGATCTTGACCTCGACCATCTTCCTCCTTCTCAACAACAAAAAGAGAAAAGGCTCACCCTCTTCGGGAATCTTTGTAGTGCTCATGGGTTATGTCACACTCTGGACCCCTCGTCTGCGTTGCATGACAACATGTTTTATACATCTACATTATATTTATCCCGCTCAATGATCCCACAATCAAGCTTCCAGCTCATCCATACATTCGCTTCCTTCATGCCCCTCTTACCCGTCCCCCGACCAGCTTTAAGCGCTGACAACTAGGAAGGCCCCCGCTGTCGTGCAATATACAACATACAGGGCACCAGATGCAGAGTTACAGTTACATTACATGCACATCTATCCATACTCAGCACTCACTATTGCAGTGATACTTAGCAGAGGCATCAGCAGCCCCATAATCACCAAGTACCACCTCTGTCCCTGCCATCCCCACTATGCTGAATTCTCTTGCATATCTCCCTTGTTCTCTGCTCTTCTTCCTTTCGCGGAGCCTGTCCGATATATATACATTTATATTTAGCCCCTGCTTTCGCCCCATCTAGTCAGCTAGCCAGTCTGCTTGGCTTTGGCGCTTTAGTCGTGGATCGGTCCATTCTCTACATGGCCAATATTTATGTACCATTGACAACACGGCTGAAGCGAGTTCCTTTCCCCACCTTGTTGACGTTAGACATTGACATTGACGATCCCCGCTTCCACCCCTTCCGCTCCGTCTATTCTCGTTATCTGTCCTATTTTGGCATTTTGACCCTTGCGTCTCAATTTAGTGGTTTTATATTTTTTTTCTCTTTAGCGAGAATTTACGGCTTCTCTTTTAATGGTTGGTGGATCTGCCGTTTGGTTTTGCACAGTCCGTGTCGCAGCTCTAATCTCGGCCCCAGCCAATTTCGGTCCACACTGTCCCGAGATATACGTCTTATTCTCCGATTAACTCTATTCCACAGACGCAAGGCAAAAAAAGAAAAAGAAAAGAAATCTCTGCACAACGTTAGGCTCACTGCTACTCTACAGACAAGAACATCAAGCCCTTTGGATCCTTGGCCCACTTCCGGATTCTGTCACTTGCTACCTTTTTTGCATCCACCCGCTCATGCAGCCGCATCTCTCAGCACAGAATTAACAGGAACAAGAGGAAAAAAAAAGAAGAGAAAAAAAAGCAGTGCGACATAACTGCTTCTCCGTCTACGCCTCTACCGCACTTCCCTCCGCCGCCTTGAACTCCTGAAAGCCGTCTTCTCCTTTCTATTCCAAAAGGCTTTCGAACTGTTTTTTGTTATTGTCTGCCTCTTTGATCCGGGATCACCAAAACCCACTATCGGGGGTCTTTCACTTTTTTCTTTAGCCCTCCTATTGCTAAGTTTATCGTTGGTCCTTTTTTTTTCGCTTTTATTCTTTCTTTTTTTCTTGACCCCTGGGCTCACGGATCCTAGTTGATAAAAACCCTTCGGCAAGGGGCCCCGTTCAACTCTCGTGCTCTTTCCCCCGTGTCCTGTCAAGGAAACAGAAAAGGTTTCTCCCCTCTGACATTTCTTGAAGCTTCGGGGGTTTTTTTTTCTCTTCCTTGGACACTTACCTAGTTTCCAGCTTGTTGTTGGGGACTTCTGGGAAGAGCCTATGCTGGTCTAGCCTTAGAGAGATATTGGTAACCACGCCCCTCGCCCTCGAGCATTGACCTCTGTGTCACGACGGAAAGACATCCTCGGCATTAGACCTTGTATTTATTGACGGTTCCTGTTGTCTTGCCGTCGATAGAAGCGGGGAAGAAGGCCGTCTACCTCAGTGCACATTTACCACAGTTGCTCTTTTTCCTTTTCGTTTTCTGCTGCAGCTTGCCTGGGCTGGTACTTCCTGTTGCTGATCTGGTATCCTTGTCTCTTTCTATACGAGACTTGCTCTTCTTGGAAGGGAGTTTTCGCATACATCCTGTCATGTCTCATCCTCCATCTGATCGGGACCCCTCGACTGAACACCACATGGTAGAGAGCTTGCCTATTGGAATTGCCACGCCACGAGCGTGTTCGCCACTGTCAGTATCAGACGTGGACTCTGATGTCAATAGCCCGTCGTGGGTCCTGTGCGAGCGTCTTGCTGCATCTGATGTCCAGGGTGCTAAGAACTACGGTCTGAGTGCCCAGCGGCAGGATGACTTCGATCTGTTCCTAGAAGAGTACATACAGGATTCCCTAAATGAAGCCGACGATGGGCAAAAGAAAGGAGCGGGTGACCAGGTGCTGGGCCTTCGGGACAGCCGGGGCCAAAACAGCGAGAGCGTGGCGACGACGATGACAATGATGGAAATATCAAATTCGCAGCAGTGGGTGCGGTTCTGGCAGCAGTTTCCTCGCAGTTGTTACCCTGCGATTGAGGAACATGATAGCCTTTCTTTTCGGCGTGCGCCAGTAATAAATGCAGATAACGGCAATGGCAACAGAAACAACGGCAGAAGCAGTAGCAGCGAAGGCGACGTCAACGGACAGTTTGCAGGCTTGCAGGCTCCACATCGGAATGGATTGACTGACAACCAAAGTGATGTTGACCAGGCGTCAGGGGATGTGGCTTGTGTCGCCGTTCTATTTCAGTGTATCCCTACCCTTTCCCACTCTTTCCCCAATCCCTATCTCACCCTAAGCCCGTACCCATCTTCTTCACCCTTCCCCCTACTACCTACTCCCCCACCCCCCTCCCCACCGCACACGCTCTCTTCTCTCTTTTGACTTGTGTCTCTGATTCCTGCAAGACCAAGTAGCCTTGGTGTGCCTCTAGTGTAGCAGAAGTTAGCTCTCTTTGCAATGAGGGACAGGCAAACAATTTGCTACCCACATGCAGATACACATATTCTCTCTTTTTTTTTTTTTACTGTCCGCACACCCTTTTCTCCACCCCCGCAGCTCTCTTTGCTTTCTCTTATTTCTCTTGCTCATTGAAAGGCCCTTGGGCGGACATGCGAGTGAAGATAGAAATGGACGGAAGTGGCCAGGGAATCCATCCAGATCTCTCCTGAAGTGATACTCGGGATATCCTTGTACGCGGGGTCTCTGGACCCTTGACCTTGTCTTCTTTGGTAAGAAGAGGACAAGGATGAGGTGGCGGAGGGGGATAGCGGAGAGAGAGGGAGAGACGGGGGCTTGGAATCTGTCGATGCAGGAATGAGGAGGTGGAGGGGGTTTCTGACACTTTCTTTTGGATATTCTTATGTGGGCAGCCGCCATGCCTATGTCGTACAGGGTGATCTTGAGGGCTCGGTGGTGCGAAGTCCTGGGTTGGCTTGTAGTGGTTAGTATGTGGCGTAGCGGCTCGCCAGGGTTTTGTCGAGTTGACGAGGTCCAATAGTTGATGTTGTATGTGAATTATTGTGTGTGTCTGTGTTTTCACTGTCGGCAGGATCTATGGTGGGGACGCTATGGAGATTGCCGATGGTGTAGCAGGGCTTTTTTTTGTTATTGGTGGTGCGGTGCGGAGAAGATGTTAAGATGAGCAGGCTGTGGTGATGTTGATTTTTGACTATGAGATGGTCTCGGGATCATTGTAGCCACCAACTGTCGTGGCTTTTATAAGGAAATGGTTTCTCTGTGGACTATGTTGTTGAATTACTGATGATTCTTTTCTCTTTCTTTTTTTTATCCTCACTTTGGTTTTTTTTTCTAGGTACCCGCACCGATGTCCATCGTTCTCGCTGTTGTCAGTGCAACCACCAACCACCTGCAGAAGCCGGCCAATACATGGTTGATACAAGCAACGGGGAAAGGGGGGGGGGGGGGGGCTATGTTCCCTCTTGTTGTGTATGGTCTCTCAAAGTCACCTGTCATAGTGATGATGCGCACAACCTGCACCCAGTACCATGTATTAGACCCTTCCCACCAGTCCCTATCATGCACGTACGGCACTTGCTATTGACCAACCTCAGCTGCCAACCGGAGAAGATGACCACTAGCGGCTAAACAGCATGCACGGCTTCTTTTGCAGCACAGCACAGGCACTATCCACTTAGGCAAGCAGAGCCCAAGAGACAGACACTTTGATGTTATGTCGACAGTATATAGCAACAACAGCAGAGAAGCAGAGACACACAGAGCACAAAAAGAACGAAGTCAGTTATGGGTTGGTGGCTGGCAGACGAATACTACTGTGAGGTACAGGCGCCGGTTGTGATGGGGCCTATCCTTGCACATGGGCTTGCGGAACTCCATGGCTCCATTTCGGTGGGTGGGGAGTGAAGAGAATGAAGAGAGAATGAAGAGAAGACAAGATGAGGCAGAGAGAGGAGGAGAAGGACAAAGAGAGGGAGAGTGTGTCTTGGCTGATGATACTATGTGTGGTGTTATATACTGTGGGGTGGGTGGTGCTGTTGGTCAAGTGACTCTTTGATAGTTTCTAGCGGCTGTGTGGGTGTACATGTTGCTGTCTGCTGTCTGCTGGCCAGTAATGCTTTGGTGGGTAAGAGTGGTTGGGGAGCCAGGATATGGGTTCTTGGTGTTGTGTGGTACCGGATCATATGAACATGAGGGCCCGTGGTGGGATTGCATGATGCAAGCAAGGCAGGCGGAAAGCAAGCACAGCGGGCACAGCAAATATCTTTTTGTTTTCTTTTTTGGGCAGTGTGGATTTCCAAGTGTGTGGAACCTGAGATGGGACGACGCTTGGAGTGAAGCTCCGAGAAACAAAAAAGAAAAATGGCATAAGAATCGGAAGTGGTGGCAGCACATATGTTTGCCGAGAAGTGGATCCAGTATTAGTCACTGTTGGTTGCTGCATATAACCCAGACCACAACGTCTTCCTGATAAGAGGTCACCACTCTTGTACATGACAATGAAAAGTGCTGTCATGGCGAGAGGCGTGACTTTCAGGAACACACCATCAGTCAAAATCATCATATTCCTCCCCCCTTTTCACTCTGCTGAGAATCAGCAACAAAATTACTAACAACTTATTCTTTCCACATGTCTAGCTGGCGATCCCCGTGACTCGCCCACTGGCGATCGGCTTGCGCACTCTTACCAGAATTCAGGCGGCTATGGTGACTCGGTGCACGGCTTCGGCCCTGCTACCCCCACATCGGATCGCCACTCCTTCAACCTGGCGCTCGAGACGGGTGACGTCAACAACTCGCACAACTTGCCCGACCTCTTTTCCGATCTCCCCGAGCCCAAGAAGCGCAAGTTCATCCTCGTCGAGGACGTGGTGCGCCGCTCACGGCTGCGCGTGCGCGCGACGCTCGAGAGCGTGGACACGCGCGAGATCCCCGACTCCTTCCGCAAGGGCTTCTCAGTGTACCCGCGGTCGTATTTTCCGCGCGAGATGCAGGAGCCGCCACCGAGCGCGACCGGGGCGGCATTTTTCCCGGATGATGTGGAGGATGACGAGTCGGACGTGGAGGGCAGCACTGAGGAGGAGAAGTGGGCGTTTAGGGCAGCACGGGTGATTCGGGTGATGATTAAGTCGCGGGTTACGGCGAACTCGATTGCGGCAGCGTCGGCGGAGGAGCGCGAGGAGGGGATGATGGAGATTTCGATTCCCAAGATGACTGTGCGGCGGAGATCGCGCGAGGTGCGGTTGAATGATTTGGGACACCGGATGGCGTGGCTGCAGAGCCGGGTGTTTGCGGGGCGGCCGGTGTTTTTGCAGAGAGCGCTGGATTGCTACCGGGCCAAGACGCTGAGTGCGATGGAGGTGGGGCCGGAGGAGGGGGGAGCGGTGGGGGAGTTATATTTTGGGCGGCCGGGTAAGCGGAGATGGGAGGCATGCTTGCGGAAGATTGAGCGGGAGGAGGGGGGCGACGAGGAGTAGAGAGAGTTGGGAGGGGGGGGGTCTGAGCGTGTCTGGACTTTTTTTCTTGTCCTTTTTTTGATGGTTGAGAGGCCGGTGGCTGCCTGCCCGTACACGGTTTGGCCGGCGATCACCCTGCTTTCTTTGACTCTTTGGCTTCTCTTTGTTTCTCTATCCATTATCGCCACGACGAAGCAAAGGTGTTGGCGGCGACTTGTCCGTCAGGGTTGTTCTCTTTTTTTTATTCTTTCTCCTTATTTCGTTTCTTCTCGTGTCCTCGTGCTCGTCTGGAGCGAGTGAGCGAGTCAGTGACGGTCAACCTTGGCAGGCAAGAATGGATATTGTTTATAAGAATATGTCGTCTCTATGGAAGGAAAGGAGGTACATCTCAGGGTCTATCCTTGTGGGTGGGCTTTTTGAGATGTCATTTTTTCTTGAATATATGCTGCTGTTTATATAATCTTTTATTATTTTTGAACCTGTGTGTGAAAGTGTTAGGGTTGGGGTTATCGGCCGCGGGCTATGCTGTGGCAATGTAATTGATGACGTTATGTTTTGTGGGTACTAAGCAGCTGTTGTTTTATGGGACTGCTAGTCTTTGTTAGCATTTTTAGCTTTGGTAGTTTGGATAGTGTTTGCTATTGTCTACTATTGGGCAGAGTAAAGAAAAGAAAAGAACAAGAGCTTCTAGTGGTGGTGGTGGCGACTTACGTAATCTATGAAGGTCAGGGTGGGGCATATGGACTGGGAGCAAGCTGCAAGTTGCGATGGGGATCACGGTGGTGGATTTTTGCTTTTTGCATGCACACACACACATGCATACATATTTGGTTGTTTTTTTTTACTTTGATGTATGTATTGCTTTTTGCTTTGCCGATTTATGAAGACGAGATATTGAGAGAGAGATGATTGAAGTGATTTATTGAGTGATTGACTGGCTTTGATTGACGAACAAGTACCAACGCGGAGACAATATCAGAAACGAACGACTTCACAGACTTGACTCTTAAGACCCATTCACACAATCACACACCGAATATTCAATCCAATCAAATCTATGTATATCACCCCTCGATATCCGATACCTGATACTCGATAACCACACCTACCAACAATAGACACCCACCGGCAGACCGACAGATCTACCTCCCAATGCAAGACGGCGCCTACCCCCGCCTTCCCGGCTCAAAACCTCCCTCCTCCACCCAAATCAATGGCCTCGGATTTGAAAATGAGGCAGAGAGGATTGCAAAGAGGGCGAGGGAACGGACGAGGGAGAAGGAAAAAGAAAGAAAAAAAGAAAAGGAGAGAAGGAATGTTAATAAGCCATTGCCGACGCCTTTGAGTCCGACGGGGGGACAGATGAAACAAATGGGGAGAACGCCGGGGAGGGCGGTGTTGGCGCAGTATCAGGGGGAGAGGGTGGGCGAGGGCGGCGGGAGGATACAGCAGCAATCACAATCACAATTACAGCAGAGACCACCGCAGCAACAACTGCCACAACAAAGACCCGCGACAACCACTGGATACCCGAACCCTGATCCCCGCCAACAAGGCCTCTGCCTCGCCGCCGCTGTCTCCCCACCACCGCCGCAGCAACAACAACAGCAACAACAGCAACAACGAAAATACCCAGGTCCCATCCATAGTTATCCCCACACTCACACCCACACTCAACCACAGCCCCGGCCAATGACGGCATCGGCGGCGTTGGGGCAGCGCCCGGTTTATGGGGTGACGCCGGCGCATGTGCCGGTGAGGTATCCGGGGGCGGGGCGGTCGGGGCAGTATCCGCAGGTGGGGCAGGGACAGCAGGGAAAGGGACAGCAGAGGCAGGGACAACAAGGGAATTTCCAAGCATATCAGCCGCCTCAACACCAACAACAAGGGCCTTCTAAATTATACCCTGGGCCCTTCAACCCAGTGTCCCCCGTGCATGGGCACATCCCCTCCGCCGGCAGCTATCTCTTTAACCCCACTGCGAACCCGCTGACGTCACCGACTGGTTTCCCGGCGACAGGATACCCAGTGTCCTCGGTGATCGGGTTGCCGCCAGATACCTCTGGTCCGGCGATTGCCGAGTTGCCGCCGGGGGGTCCGCAGGTGCAGATGGCGGAGTTAGATTCAGGTGAAAATGGAAGTGGATTTGTGGCCGAGTTGCCGGTGGAGGAGACAGGGGTGGCAATGAGGACAAAGAAAAAGGATGAAGAGAGCGAAAAGAGGAATTCGATTTTTGGGACGGGAGGGGCAAATCCGTGGGGATTCTTTTTGGAGGATAACCCGGCAGTGGATCCGAAGAAGGAGGAGGATGACAAAGCGAGCCAGAAAGAAGAAATAGTCTTCGAGGCTGATTCGACGCCGCTGACCCCCGTCATTACCGAGTTACCGTCTGACGTCACTGCCGCCAACATCAACATTGACGACATGACACCCATTAACGAATCTGCCGACCCTCTCAATATTCCGAAGCCCTTGTCTGTCCGGCTCAAGGCTAATTCAGCGTCTTCGTCGGCGTCTCCTGGACAGTCTCCTGTTTTTGTTCCGTTTAGACCTGGCGCTACATCTACAGGGCCAGCATCAGCGCCGTCGCCATCGCTGACACCTTCGTTGACGCCGACATTTACAGCGTATTCACCCGCATCCCGCCCGACAGCCCTGCCGTCTCCAACGCCGGCACTGGTCCCGCTCATACAACTGGGCCATCATTCACCGATCCCCTCACCTCACAGGCCATCTCCCGGGACACCTCCCGTTCCATTCTCTGCACCGTCATCACACGGCCGCTCGCAGTCACAGGAGACTTTTGTGCCGGTCAATCCCCTAGATCGCATTTCGGTTCAGTCGGCTCCTGCGTTGCCTGCCAAGATTCCCGAGGAGAGGCGTCCGTCGCAGACGCAGACGCAGACACAGACGCAGATGCAGATTGCGAGGCCGGAGGTGGGCAGGTTGAATTCGCGGCCTAGTTTGCCGAATATGCATATGGGACAGCAGCAGCAGTCATCTGTTCCGCCGCCACCGCCACGGCCGACGGTGCAGTCACAGACACAGACGCAGACACAGACACAGACACAGTCTCAGACACAAACACAAACAGAACACCTCAACATGGAGGCACCCGAGACCCCGCCGCCGGCGTACGAAGAGTTCCGCCCGACGCCCCCAGCACTCCCGCCGCGCCCGGCGACCTCGGGGCCGTCGATGGCCTCTCAGCATTCCGTGCCGTTTCCTCACGACATGCCGCCGCCGCCTCTATCAAGTCACACTCATCATTCTGCATCTACATCTTCATCTTCACACAGCCCGTCGCTCCTGGCGCCCCCGCATTCCACCACGTCCTTTCCATCTGGGTCTGGATCTTCCTCAACTATGACAACTCTACACAACCAACACCAACACCAGTTCCCGTTTGGCTATCAGCCGGTGATTATCCCCAAGTTGCGGGAGACGGTGATTGGCGGGAGGATTCTGAATACGCCGGTGATGAAGAAGTTGGGGAATCGGGCAGCGGATTTGATTGAGGCCAAGGTGACGCCAGTTTTTGGGGCGGGGGTGGGTGGGGGTGGGCATGGAAATGGTGAAGGGGCATATCCGGGGAGGAGGGAGGGCAAGAGGTAGGAGAGATATTATTTAGGGTTAGTTGTGGTAGGGTTTGCATATAGCTGGGATCTATAGAGTAGATTTGCAAATGACGACAGCTCCTTCTTACTTTAATTTCTCACTTGCAGGCCTATGCAGACTCGTCATCCACAAAAGCAGATATCCGGGTCTGGATCTGACTCTATATGATGCCACTAGGCTGTTGAGTGAGGGTTTATTTGGTTGGTTAGTATTTATTTACATGTTGCCTCCCGATTATCTAATCTCAGCTGCGCTAGGAAGTGCGGTGTCATGGGCTTTCAGAAAGGTGGTACAGGACTGTGGTTATGACGGGTAGATAGAATTGGCGAGGGCGAGATGAAGGAAGAGAGAAAATAAAGACGGAGACAAAGAGGGAACTGGCGGTTGGTGAGGTGAGATGGAGGCATGGGGTGGTCTGTGGGGGTTTTTTTTTGTTTTTATGGCTATGGTTGTGGGTGGGTGGATGAATGGGTAAGCTGTGTGGTTGATTAAAAAAATGATATTTACATGCATACATGCATGTATGTAATAAGCAGACTGAAAGACAGAATGGACCAGGCTATGGGATCAGCAGCAACATCAACATAGATATGGACAGTAAGAATTGATTCCCATAAGTGTACGATTGGGCAGGTGACACAGATGGGTATGTAGATATATATAAGATTCCATGCTGCCGGTACCCTTTTGTGATTCTGGGGTTCTTGATACTCACTTTTTTTTTGTCATTGTTCCGTCATCATCACTTAGAATAACCCAGCTCAACCAAACCCTAACAACGCTATTTGCCAAATTCCAACATGGGCTTCCAAGAGGTATGTCTCTACATCATATTTCCCAGCTCCAAACTCCCCTTGTCCCTTGCTCTCATTCCTTGCTCCTCTGATCGGTCCCCATTCTCGTGTCTCCGTGGCTATGATTGATTAATTGATCCGCCCTCTTTTCTATTTATATACAGACATACACTATCTCATCTGTCTTTCCTTTCTTTTCTTTCTTTCTTCCCTTACTATGTCGCCACAATTCCATCTTTCCAACCTCCCAATCAAACGTCAAGCCTCAAACCCCACGAGCCTCGCGCCCCACGTCTCCCAGCCCCATGACGCCTTTAGCGCTAGTTACCTTCTAGAAGGTTAGAAGGTTAGGAGGTGTCAGTGCTAGTGCCACTCATTCATCCATCCGTCTAGTGCTGGTTAGTTGAATCACTGGGAGGAACCTTTCTTTTATTAGTGGATTGTGACTGGATTCTATTATTTGGGTTAATGCATGTGAACTTGTGTTGTGCTTGTGTATTGCCGTATATATTTAAATGTGCACCACTCACAAGAATCCCAACCGAGCTTGTCCCAAACTCATTCACACAGTCACATACCCTCAAAACTATCGTCACTTTTCCAGTCGGATCAGTAATGGCCTTCCCTTTCCCCCCCCCTCCCCCTCAAAAAAAAACAAGGCTCTGTTGATAACCCCCAAAAACCCTAAATCCATACTACTATCCCATTATTTGTTCAATCCCTGCTCCCATGTTGCAAAATGTCAGAAGCAGGGCTGTGCAGGCAAAGGGCAAGACAAGACAAGACAAACCAGACAAGTGTTGATGTAGTTGTATATTGTGACATACTCATATTTGCAACCCAATTCACCTGAACCCAATCCAATCTATCCACCCCGGCCCAATCCAGACATGTACACACATGTATATCTTCTTGCACCTGACCAACCAATCAGATACAAAGGCAACTCTTCATACATGCCACCTTGGGTATCAACATCTTACATAGCTCCGTTTGACCACCACCGTTAAAGAAGGGTCTCCTCCCCATATAAAACCGCCCAAACCTCACCAACTCTCCCCAAAGTATTCTTCATTCTCTTCATTTATCTGTCCTAATCCATTGTCTTCCCATCGACATCTAAAGAAACCACCACTACCACCACCATAGACTTCCCACCAAACCCAAACCCCCATCACAGCCCACCCCAAAGCCTAAACAAAACTCAGTCGCTTTTTCCTTTCCCTCTCCCCCTTGTTTATTCATTTTAATTGTTTTGGCGCAGCCCAGTCGCAAGTCCAAGTTCAAGCAAAATCCCAACACAACTATTGACTTTTTGCCTGCATCCATGCATCCTGCCACCGCCCAATTTTGCCGTTCCTTCCTTTTATTCATCCGGCCATTTATTTGAATATCTATTCCGCTTATCTGCAATCAATCTCCATATAAATGTACATACATACATACAAATCTCCACACCATCACTCTGCTTACTTGCTCGCTTATTTGCTAGCTTACTTGCGCTGCCCGCTTAATAATCACCTCATCTACACTCGGCATCTTCGTCCACATTTAATCACATTCACACATACTCCAGTGACACCCAAACACGCGCTTCACGGAGACTTTCCCACCACCACCCACACCCACACCCAAATCCACCGTCAACTAACACCATACTCCCTCTGCCCCCCCCCCCCACCACAGAAACTCCGCTCCCTCGACCGCCGCCTCCGCCATCTCAACCGTAAACTCTACACCGAATACGAAATATTCCTCTCTCCCTTCCAAGGCATCGACGTCGAAGCCTACCGTCACTCACGCCCCGCTCGCCGCCGTCACAAAAACTCCTGCCTCTCCTTCTTCTGCCTCCTCCCATCCTCTTCCCGTTCGCCATCACCATCACCATCAGTACCCCAAACCCACTCTGGCTGGCCCACCCACCTCCATCTCCCCTCCACACATTACCCCAGCGAGCACATCACCACTACCACTACCACTACCGCCACCACCACCACCACCACAACAACAACAACAACAACAATACCAACAGCCGCCGACGACTATCTGGACAGCGACGACTTCGCATCCCAATATAGCGTCAGGCTTTGGGATAGCAGGGACGGCAAGGCCCTGAGGACCATGAGGAACCTCGTAAATGTATCCACCATGGCAGGCTCGGGGGGAGTCACCGGCTTCGAGCGTCCGCCCATCATGGTTGATCGCGAAACAACTGCCTGCCGCAGAGACTGCGAAGCTCACCGGGAATTGTTATCCCACCATACCCAACGAAACAACACCAACGATGGTCATGGTCATAGTCATGGCCCCAGGCCCTACAGAGCCATCGGCCCCAGACGCCGCAACTTCGCCGCCTCAGATACAGACCTCTCTTTGTCCCTGAGCATGACATCTTCCCTAACCCTCGATTTCTCCACCACGTCCCTTTCTAGAATCACTCCGCCTCCTGGCGTCCCACTCCGTCGCCAAACCGTTAGCACCGCCGATCCTCCTCATCCTCTCATACCCCCGACATCCCCCACCATCACCCCGCCGACACCCCAGGATCTCGTCATCACCGATCCCTTCGCCCTGCCCACCCAACTTTACCGCATTATCAAGAAGCGCGCCGCCCATCCCGATCGCGCCAAAAACTCCGATGCGCCATCACCCGGCTCGACCTGGCCTTTGCAGAAGACGCCGGGTCTCACCGGCCCGTCTGAGTCCTTGTTTCGGCCTCCCGGCTACACCACTCAGTATCTGCCGCCTACACTCAAGGTCCAACGGAAAATCATGGATATGTATGAAAAATACCACGCCGTCGGTGACGTTGAAAAGCTGGTTGAGATGTTTGGAGAGCATGAAGAACACAATGGTGTGTCAGAGACTGGGACTCGTAGATTACCCAAGTTGGATGAGGTCATTGGCATGTTTCTCCGGATGGAAGCTGGGAATGCCATCGGCAAGTTGCCGGACAAGGATCTCACAATGCCTATTACCCATTACTTCATCAATAGTAGCCACAACACATACCTAGAAGGCCACCAATGGGCGAGCCCGTCAACACCGGAGGCCTACATCCGAGTGAGTACTCTCTTAAATTGAAAAACAGTAAGATTTACCTGTTGTCCTTGTAACTTGACTAACCCCACCCCGCTCCCGGGACCCCAGGCTCTACAACGTGGATGCCGTTGCGTCGAAATCGACGTCTGGAACGGTGACGTAGACTCTGGCATTAAAGGTGAACGCCTTCCCCAGTTGGTTGCTTCCTTTCTCGGCCTTGGCGGTGATAAACCCCGAGCCGCCTCTCGCTCCCGCTCTCGTTCAACCTCACGTTCCCCCGCCCCGTCTCCAAATCATAACCTATCCCGTTCTCCAAATCGGAGACAATCATCAATAAGCATCAGCACCATGGCTTCATCAAGGAGCAAGTCACATAGTCGCCAAGGGTCAAACACGTCGGGAGAGTCCATGGCAAGGTCGACGGGGAGCAGCAGTGCCGTGAGGGAGCCGCTAGTCATGCACGGATGGACGGCTTGTCCACCGTGTGGCTTTCGTGAGGTGTGCAGAGCAATTGCGGAGAACGCCTTTACACATAATTCTCTGCCTATAATTGTGTCATTAGAAATTCATACGGATGCCGAGCAGCAGGAGCTCATGGTACAGATCATGAACGAAGAATGGGGAGACATGTTATTGTCCGGGCCCTTGGAAGGTTGTGATCCGCAATTCCGGGTGCCACAACTGGGCCAATTACAGAACAAGATCCTTGTCAAGGTCAAGAAACATAAGGGATCCAGAAGTCTGCGGTCGCACGTACGGTTAGAAAAACTACGAGATTTGACTGTGTTAACACCCGAGGTAGTCTCGCGCCGAGGCCTAGATGATGATACGAACCCGTATGAACACGCAAGGTCAAAATCTGGTACCTCTATAAACAGTTCGACTTCCTGGCTCGCCTCCGAATCAGAAGACAGTCAATCTGGCGACGAATCTGTACACTCGCACACACCAACTGCCTCTACGATAGATATAACATCATTCCCCGCGTCAACAGTTATCGTCGGCTCGGGATCAGCGGATTGGGAACCTCAGCGTCCCACCCGGCCTCTCTCTTTGACTCAAAAGATTGCCCAGGAATCTGCCTCTGCCGAGAAGAAGAAAAAGGGCTCTGCAAAAGATGGCATCGTTCCAGCTTTGGGCCATCTCGCCGTCTACACGCACGGAGAACATTTCAAATCCATCGCATCAACCTCCTCGAAAAAGCCAACCCACATCTACTCCATCTCCGAGAAGAATATCCCGAGAATCTACTCCAAGGATCCCGCTGCAGTTTTTGCCCACAACAAGAACTTCTTTATGCGGGCGTACCCGGCTGTGACTCGCATCGATTCCACGAATCCAGACCCTAGCCAATTCTGGCGACGAGGCGTTCAAATGGTCGCCATGAACTGGCAAACGCTCGACGAAGGAATGATGATTAACCACGCCATGTTTGCTGACGAAGACGGTTGGGTTGAGAAACCCCCTGGCTTCCGCTTGGCTGACAAGGATTCCGAAACGCATTATGATGCGTGCGTTTACAAGACCATGGACCTGAAGATCACTGTGCATGCTGGCCATGGAATCGCCCCTGGAAAGGCCGGTGTAAAGGGCGCCTTGACGGATGCCCCCGGGCCCGCGAGAATAAACTCTCGTGGTGTATTACCCGGAACCGGTAATGCGGGAATCGGTGTTGCCGAGCTTTCCAAGGCGGTTGAGCCTGTGGTCATCATGACCTTGCACACGGAACCCCGCGATCCCCACCTGGAAAAGAAAGCCGGAATTTCCTTCCCTGAGACCCGCGAGACCACGTATACCCAAAGGACGACGCCTGGAAAGGGGGCCAATCCCGACTGGGATGACGGATGCATCCTTACTTGGGCGAACATTCCACGGGTCGTTGATAAGTTTACTTATCTGCGTATCGTCGTGGAGGAAAGTGGCAAGATTGGTGCCGGGGGACGTCTATTGAGTTGGCAGTGCTTTAGGATTGATAGACTCAGAGAGGGCTTTCGTTTTTTACCGGTGATGAACACGGAGGGGGTGCCGTGTGGGTATCTGGTGGTGACGATTGAGATGGATATGAGAGAGATGGATGATGTGACGAAGAAGGGCGAGCAGTCACAGGAGAGGTCGTGATCTGTGTGGATGGGATGGGGGAGGGGGGGGGGGGGGACTTGTCTGATAGATTTAGGATTTGGGGTTGAGTTACGACTGACTATGTGTAATGATAATGTAAATATTTCCCTGTGATGACATACCTGGATGATCTTGCCATCTACTATGAGGATCTAAGCATATATCTGACCCTATGCTTACAGTTGTGTAATCATGCCCATACTTGGTGAGATGTTATCTTGAGAGTGTCTTTGTTGTATACATGGTTGTCAATCCTTGCCTCTGTGCTAGCGGGCCCGACGCGCTGACCTGAACTCGAGGAGAAAGTTCTGTGCTGCAGAGGCGAAACATGCATTGAGATGGCGGCTGAGTAGGTGTTGAGAATGTCCTATGTAGGATCCAGTATGTGTGTGCGTCTTGTCTGGCAAAGGTGAGTCAAGGGCGAAAGTACTGGTTGATGGTTGAAGTTGCGGTCTAAGTTTTTGTTTGTGTTTGCATTAGAGATTTGATGTGATGATGGAGCAGGTGTTGGAGGGGATGGATATTTATTTATTTATTTTTTTGCTTTGGGCGACAGTATCGGGGTGTCGATAGTTGTGAGTTTGGAGGATGTCATTATGGTTTTGTTGTGGGAGCGGCGGGACGTCGTGGTTTTGAGGGCGTCTGCAGGGTCTTTCGGGAAAGTGTGGACCGGAGATACACCGAGTTTTCCATGTCTATTTGCTTACCTTGGAGCAAAGCATGCCTTGCTATCGAGCACATCTCCGACCAGCAAAGCACCCCGCTTTTTCAAAGTGACTCTGGGTCATTGTCATCATCTGGCCGAACCAAGGATGCTGTCAACTCAAGTCTCGGCCCGTTCATTTCGGATTTTCCCTAAAAATTACCAGATATAGTCACAGTCAGACATTTCACCCGACTACTTATAGCTCTCACCCCTCTACCCGACTGACTGTCTCTGCTTCTTTGGTGGTGCTTATCATCTTGAAGAACGCCACCACCACCACCATCTCCACCGGAACTATCCGCAAAATTACTATTTTTTCCACTGCAAAAACTCTGCAAAAATAACACCATACAGGCTTGCGTACGTTCTTTCCAAATTCCCCTAGAAGCGATAGAATTTTTTTGTGTTACTTTCCCACACTTGGCTACCACTATTGACATGAAATTATGATTCTGTAAAGCAGAATCCTAAATGCCCACAAAACCCTACCTTGATGTAAGTTCCCAAAAAGGAATAGTGCTACGTCCCACAGCGGGCCTTCCCGAGAGAAGTCAGAAAAGTAATAAAAATAAAAAGATATACATTCGTCATCATGATGAATCCGCACAATTTCCATCCTGTTACACCCCTAAAGTCCTCATTTACTCTGTATGTATCCACCAATTCGCGCCCCATTTCCTTGCATCTTGTTACAAAAAATAAATCCAATTAAAAAAAAAAAAAGTTACTCCCTCTACTCCTCTCCGAGAAACCCTACCCACCTGACCCTCACCCTTCGAGCGTAAGCAGGCGCCGACGACATCTGATAAGCCAATGCGAAGATAGCTGAAGGCAGCGATGATGGCGGCACTTTGGAAATAGGGATATAGAGCGGAGGCATTTGTCAGGTGGGAGTGTATGTGCGGTCACTTGGGCGAATTAGAGAAAAATTGTCAGTTTCGTTGTGGTGGTGGGTGGGGTGGTAGGGGAACTAATTACTACACAAACGCAGCTGGTATTAAGGAGATGGTGGCCGATTATAGTTGGTATATACGTAGTGGTAGTGGTAGTGGTGGTGATGCGATCTAGATAGATAGATCTGGCGTTGTACAGTGAGTCCTATTTTCCGCGATCTCGCCATCCACAAAGAACGATCTTGTGCAACGAGGTGGTGACTGCTCCGGACCACATCTTCGGGTTCGTCACTGTCTTTGTTTCCAAAAACTTTTTGTCTGTCTTAGTCTTTTCCCATTATTTGTCTTTCCTCGTGAATTAACCCTTCATTCTATCATTAACTTGCATAGCCCGACCCACAAATTCGGAACCTTCTTTGTCCCAACCGTCCCAAAAATGATTACATATGCCTGAAAACAAGAAGCCCCTTTCGACCGTAGTGCCCGGAAGTAAAGACACTCGGCTGGGATCGTGTGTTGGAACCTCTGTGATGACCCCCTTGAGAACAAGAGAAAATAAATAAATAAATAAATAAATAACTGAGGCTATGTCTATATCTTGCTCCGTCTTTTTCGCCTCGTTATTCGGCCAAAGCAGCATCCAATGATCCTGGTGATTCGGGATAATCATAAATAAAATCGAGTTTGCTGATTTAATCACCAGTACCTTTGTTCTGAGACTGGCTAAGAGGCCATTCGCATGCACAAACTACAGTACAAAGAGATCTAAAGTTAAACTATTCCCACGATCAACAATAAACGCTCTGTCCTGAAAGATCCAATGGGGAAGGGAAGTTGCCCTCAGCGAGAAAGTACATGAGCAGAGAAGGTGGGTCTATCCCAAGCTGAGCAACTCGCCGCAAAACGCAGTCTCCATATTCCTGAATGAATCTGAAAGGAATTTAAGATCCCTCAGATCTTTATTACATCTCGTAGGGGGTGTCCTATAAACACCCCCTTCTATTTCAAAAGACCACATGCCTTTAAGTAGAAACCTGAGAGGATATTAATTACTGCAAAGGGCAACCCTTACGTGATGTTTTCTTTTGTTCTTATGCAGCTTCACCAGCTCCCTCAGAACAAAGAAACATAGCACAGCTCTGGTGGATTATCATAGTACCTTCTATTTTAAACAAAGGCACTCACAAGACAAAAAAGAAAAAAAAATGTCGACGAGACAAAGATGGAAGGAACTTACGTGGTCTTGGCTAAACAGCAGAGTTGCTTCCTCAGTAACGGATGAGCTATAAGTAGGCAGTCATCGCCGATGTGAGTTCCTTCCATTTTTCTTGTCTACCAGACTTTTTTCGCACAACTTTCAGTTTTCTTTTCTTCTTCTTAATCTTGACACTCAGTTTCGATCTGGCTCTCCATCATCTTCACTACCGACACTTGTCACATATACTTGAAAACTATTTATATTTATCATTCTAAGTTCAAACCACCCTTCGTTACCTCTACTAGGATGTGCGCCACCAAGTCCAACAGCACGATCACTACCGCTGCCGGTGTTATCGTAAACACTGTAAGTGTTCTTCCCCGCGGTTCCATCGGACCCCCTTCATAGACATAATGCTAACAAATACACAGGGCAAACTTCCCGGCATCCTGTGCCAGACCTGCAAAGCCCAGGGTAGAGATGACATCTGGATCGCCCCCGGGCGTGTTTGCTCCCTCTGCGGCAAGGCTGTATAAGCTTTCGCCGATCTATTTTCCACCTAACATCAGTTCTAACGAATGTCATCGATGCTTGTAGCTTAGAGTTCGCGCCTTGCACTACGATTCGGACCGACCGATGATATCTCGCTCACGAAATTGACGAGCACATCCAGATATACCATCTCTCCTCGCGTATGTTTATTGTACGTCTCACTATCGTAGCTGCCATGCGCCTGGGAGAGTCTGACCTCTACCCAGTCCTGTTTCGTCTTTGTTTTCCTGTTTATCTTTTTTACTTTTTGAAGCTATGGAGTTGGTGGCTGGTAGTAGTTTGCTGATTGATTGCTCCGGTTGACGAGTTTGCGTTTTCAGTTTTATGATCTGTACACAAAATTTGTTAGACAGCTGATTATTTTATCCTATCATTTGAATATTTCTTGACGTACCTTGTGAATGTCACTTTTAAGTGATATGTATGTATGTGTGCAACCAAGTCTCTTAAATCACGGGATACCACTCTTCTGCAACCATGTAAATATGTAACTGTACGGGTACCTATTGTCCTACCAAACCATTTTTTTATCCGGTCTCTCGACTTTGTCTCCCTAGAGGGCCAGGCACCCGACACCACAGTCAGTCCCTAACAGTTTTACAGTTTCCCTTTTCTCCATCATTATGACTATTTTGGGATTTTATTATTATTCATCCGGACTTTGGTGGTCGTCTACAAAATCAACGATCAAACCCTAGTGCGCACAAACCTATAATCACACTACGGACACCCCTGTCGGTGTTAAATAGATAGACTCTCACTGACTACATGGCACACCCCCCCTTCCTGCCACGAGATGCATACATATAGAGATAATCCCTGGTGCTAGGCCCTTCAGCTTGGGAATGAGTGGATATTCAGCTGTGTGACGGGGGGCGCTGAAGGTGATGAATGTGCAAATGAAAATGGTTGCTCATGAATTTTTATTTTGAGAGAGAGTCCAGTGGCCGGGTTTGGGGGAGTGTAGGTAAGTAGTAATTTCTAAAAGAGGAGGAAGTCGAGATAAGGGGAGATTAGTGAGCAGGAAAGAGTTACGGGGATATAAGAAAGAGAGAGGACGGGTCAGCTGGGAAGATGAATAGATTATGTGCGAAAAAGGACTATGTAGAAAGCTAAATATTGTGAGGATCCTAGAGGATGGGTGAATGGACAGGAAGAATAAGATGCATTTGTTTGTGTTTGTTGTGTTTTCCAGATGCGATGGAAGTTGGCGTGCCTCGGCAAGTTACTCGTCACCTGTCACTGATATGCACTTAAAATAAATTCTCCGACGTATACACTGACAGTCGATGCTTGAATCTAGGCGGGCTTGTTTATCACGGGGAAATAAATATATCAATCTGACATGAAGATTGTAGACAACACAATGGCGTGTAATCGACACAGGTTGTGAGAGAGGATGAGACATGCGTTGCTGGAAGGTAGACATAAATATACAGATTGATAGAATATAATTGTATTTATGAAGGTATTTGTCATGTGGGTGTAATCAGGTTGGGCTGGATGGGGATGGAGGCGTGTCGAGGATTTGATAGTGGTCAGTAGAGGAAGAGATGATGTTGTAGATATGTACATTCACGCCTACAATGAATGATTTAGGGATATCAAATATCAAGTCAATCAACTGTCATCGAATGCCAATACCACCCATTGACGAACACACCAGGCTTCGTAAACTATGTAACTTGATGTGTATATTACTACATACACGCCTCATGTCTCGTTACTCCCTATTATATAGGCTCCTTCTCCACTTCTTCAATCTTCACCGTAATTTATATCTACCTTCAAATCGCCACATATTTACTCGATACCCACACATACGGTGGATATGGCCGTCTCTACTTCCCGCTGAATAGGGACTTATCCCCTTTGTAACAAAGTGACTCGCTACCAACCACCGCATCTATTCTCATTCGTCACTTCAGCGGCCCTTGTCACGACGCATTTATATAAAAGTCCATGGCATTTTATGCCTGGGAAAGCCCTGACAAAAAACA
This sequence comes from Ambrosiella cleistominuta, assembly GCA_017139545.1. Lineage (NCBI taxonomy): Eukaryota > Fungi > Ascomycota > Sordariomycetes > Microascales > Ceratocystidaceae > Ambrosiella > Ambrosiella cleistominuta. The sequence goes on along the minus strand of JABFIG010000158.1, from coordinate 13,826 downwards.
AGACAGATGCCATTGCACAGAAACAAAAAAAAAATGAAACAATATGCCGGGAATGGATAGATAAGATAAGTGGACAGACGGAAAATACATATATGTTCCACAAAGAAATATATACACCCATCATCGTAAAAACAACGTCATCATACACAGAGGTCCTTTCTTCATTTCAACTAAAATTGACACCTGACATTTTTCATCTTCCCCCCCCCCCCAGAGTGCCTATGTATAATAAATACACACACCCATCTTCACATCTCTCCTCAACCTTGCGGGCTAAAGATACAGAAAAAAAAAGAATTCCACCTTACATCCACTCAACCACCACCACCATCCACCCTCCATCCACCCTCTATCCTGTCCGATGCCACACTTCATCACAGTAGCATTATCCGCCTCCTGGGTTCCTTTCGCCTTACCTGTCCAACATTAATCACAAACCCTAGCACGTAAAAAGCAACAAAAGGAAACAACTTTATCTCAAATTTCCTTTGCGTCCGTAAACTTGGTATCAAAAGAAAGCACAATATATAATTGGTTTTTCTACATGAATGCCAAAAGGAAAAGTATTATGCGTAATGAAGCTTTAGGCTACGACAATGCTAATGTGTGATTGTAATGTCAACATGTCTTGGAAAAAAAGGTGTTAGAGTTATATATGAAATGAGTGAGAGCTGGAAGGGCGGAGAAGAAGGGGGGAGGAGGGGCAAACTTCCGGAGATATCGTGATAAGTCCAGAGACATGGTGTGACCAAAAACTTCACGTTAACCAAGAAGGAACAAAGGGCCAGACTCCAGTTCTAGACCCCGAGCTGAAAAAAAAACAATAACACCCTTTTGGACAACGCCACGGCCTCCATCCCAAGACAACAGCCCCGACGAAAATGCTAGGTTCATGCATCACCGTCAAGTAGAACCGGGCCGATAAATCTCGGAAGCGCCCTGTATGTATAATACCTATATAGATATCAATATTGGTTATATGCCCTTCTCCATCCCTATGCATGTACAGGCCAGTCGGCTTCCATTAACCCAGCTGGCGGGAATACCATTAGTCACCATTCTCCGTCCCGAGCTGACTCTTCACACACATGTGTCCACCCCCTCCCCCCCTACCCCTCCCTACTCACATCTCTCCCTTAACAATCTCCCTTACAACGCTCTTCACATCCCCCTCCACCGGCCCGTCCGCTCCCCACCTTTTAGTAACTCCCCTTTCCTCCCCCTCCACCCCCTTCTTAAACTGCACCGTTAACATCGGCCCTTCATCCCCCTCCCCTTCCCCCGTCAACGATACCGACACCTCCATCCCCGGCTTATCGCTCCGGATAATCGTCGCATTATCAAGGCTGCGCGACCATTTGCCGGCACCATCACCAGCAACCTTCTTATCCTTGTCAGAGAGCACCGTTTCGATGGCGTGAGTGACGGCTAGTGTGGCGGCAAGGTTGAGCTTTTGGCGGATGTCGGATTGTTTGGTGAACTGGGTAGTACCGACGGCCCCCGTACTGGGGAAGTGTGGGACCAGATGGTTGATGTTATCATTGTCCGGTGTCCGTAGGTTGTAGATGGTCGTGACGATGGGTGAGAGGTATGTCCGGCCTTGCACGGCGATGAAGGTCCCCTTAGTCAGCACAAAGTGCATTGTGAATGACAGTGGCTGCAACAGGCACTTGACGTAGGCATGTGATAGTGTTATCCGTTGCATCTTAGCCGTGGAAGCCATTACCGATTCGACGGTGTGGTGCGGCGAAGCCAGTACTGTAAACCGGGCTTCGGGGAAACCTGCACGGTGAAGCAGCTTCACCAGGGTCCCAATGTGCTGAGAGGTCTGCGCAACCGCCTGCATGTATATGTCACGGGCGATGATGGGCCGAAGGAGATCGTGGTTGTTGATAGTCCGTTTTGGCAGTTGGTGTGGAGGGAAAGGTCTTGACCGGAGATGCTCGGTTTGTCGGTGGGCGTAGGAAAGAAGAAGTCTGAGTATGATGGATATGGCGTTTGCTTTGGAATTCTTCGGTAGGGGACCTGAGATCTCGCTGATTGATGGGGTATCCACCAATGACAAGATGACAGTCTGTCCCGTTGGTGCTTCATAGACAATCCTCTGATCATTATCCTCTCTCACCACTGAGTAAGACAACAAGCTCCTCGACTCTAGCAACAGCTCATGCCACAACTCCTGAACAAAGATTGTATTCCGTGCCTCCAATACCCGTTCACCCAGGGACGCATCCTCTGGAACTTCCGCTCTAATCACTGACTTCCCTACCACAGCTCCACTCTCCACCACCTCCACACATAACCTCTTCGATGTCCCCCCCAACTTCCCCAAATCCAGCCGCACATTTCCATCCTCATTCCTTTTCATTGGTGCCAAGTTTGCATTTCGAAACTGCCCCGCCACCTCCGTAAACCCAAACTTGACCCCCAGCGTTTGCTTCTCATTCGGTAACCGACAAATCGCCCAGCCGGCCTCGGAAACCGACAACACCGATTCCCAGTATGTGGCCTCCTTTATGATTTCCTTTTTGAGAGACTCGGCAGAGGCACGGGCGGCTTGGTGGATGCGGTCAATGTCCATGAGGGCCAGGCCGAGGCTGACTTGGTGGTCGTGGTGGAGGCGTTCGGTGGTTATGTTGGATTCGTGGAGCTTGGTGGAGCCGAGAGAGCCGATAGGGACCATTTGGTTCAGACTGGGAGAAAGTGTTGTGCGGGCTTGGATAGGTTGTTCTTTGGTGAGAAGGAGGGAGAGGAAGTCCAATGTGACTATTGCTGTGTTGTAGGCCGCACTATTGGCACCTTGTTAGTCAGGGTTCTTTGGCACCAATTTGTAGTCGGCGTAGAACTCACTCACTCTAGTTGTCTGAGAATCTCTGACCGCGCAGCAATCGGGTCTTTTTCTTCAATGTCATCCTCGTCCTCTTCCTCGCCGTTGTTGTCTACGTCCATCTCCAGGGAATCGGAACTTTGCACCTTTTTGGCCACTCGACGGGATATCGCCTGCTGGTCGAGCCCCCGGAAGCCCCCAGGCAGTTCACTGTTTGCGCGCGCAATAAATTCTGCCACGGACTTGGGGACACGATTACTAGATTCTGTAGGCCACGGCCGGAGGCCAAAGGGAACTTGGTCGGCCATCTTGTTGGGCTGTGTTATGTCTTAGAAAGAAGATGTCAGCGATTTGTGAGAATGACGGAAGGCAGGAAACCAGAAGAACTGCAAGATAGAAAATTTATGATGATTATAACAATCTAAAGATGAATTGGCGCATTACGATCAAGTTCCATCCCACCCTACCAATCATCTCCATCTAATGCGCCTGCGCAGCCCATCACCAACCTTATCGATAAGCCCAACTCTTTTCCACCGCCAGGCTTCTTTTCTCTTATTGGCTGTTTTCTTCAGCCTTGCAAAGTGGTTGAATCCTTCCCGGTAAAAGCTTCATGACAGCTGCCAGATATTCAAATTTTTGTTGCCAGCTGTTCAACACGCTTGGACTACATAACCGACAACTCCGCTAATCAGAAAAAAAGAAAGAAAAAAAATAGGCCCGTTTTTGCCGGATGTAGGGTCCACATCGGCGTCATGGTGTGGTGGGTGGGGGGCTGCGTCATGGGTAGGGAATAGGGTATCGTGAGTTGAGGTTCATGGGTTGCGGTGTGGAAGCTGAAGACAATGGTGATGGTCTGACTTTTCTACGAGAATAGTCGAAATAAAAAAAAACGTTCAACCAGGATACTACACGGGCGAAACAAGCAATTATAATGCTATGCTATCACACCACAGATTTCCCAAACCCTCGTGATGACCCTCGTGATGGCCCTCCGAACTTTTGCCTCGCCGTCATTTCTAAATAAACAATAATTACATCAAGTACTAACCCTTCATTGACCATCTGTCCTTTATTTCTGCTCGGGCAGTGGAGATGCTACCGTTCTCGTGCACGGGTAACTGGCGCGGGAGAGAGTGCGGCCGAGGAAGGAATCTGGCAGGAATCAGAGATTGTAAGGGCCTAGACAATAGTTACTGACCAGAATTGTGTTTGGTGACGGCGCCAAGTTATTTTTATTTTTATTTTTTTTACCTTGTCTTTTGAGGAAGGGCAGCGGGTGTCTGACGTCAGAGGAATTGGTATGTTAGATGGTCGGCTGGGTGGAGCGGGATGAGATATGCAATAAAGTAAATAAAATATAAAAATGTAGGTTCTATCATGGTTATACAACGAGGAGCTGGTGAATTCATCTTAAAGTGCTCAGTTTCCGCAGGTGCATTGGCGAGGCGGGCGGGGAAACGGATGGCCGCAGTGGCCAAGGAGGGGCCAAGCATCTGTACATATGCTGCGGGCTGACACTGCAACGCAAATCTGTATCCACACATGTATTTTTTTTCATCATTCACAAATGAAAAGTGCTTACTTGCTACATGTGATATCATGATTGCCCACGGTTACTGGCTAAGTTTGCAAGCCGGGCCGCGGTGGTTTGCTCGGGGGGATGGAGGTTGATGAGGGCGCGAAGAGAGAAACAGGACCGACTTGGCTAGTAAAAGTGAATACAGAGAAAATACGAAAAATAAAATAAAAAAATGAAAAGGTAGGAGACCGAAAGAGAGCAACTGATTTGATTGAGATACCTGACACCGGAAAACATGGATATTGTGCAGACCAAAAACATGGCATCATGTTGCTCATACGATCATGGTGAGCCGGGGCCTACCAAGTGGACAGACGTTAATTCCTGACCTTTAGTGGCTAGAGCCGCTGTAATGTCATGATTCAGCAAACCAGATATGCTGTGACCTGTGAGCTGAGCTGCACATGATCTCCCATGGTCAAATTCACTAACGGCTACTTATGCTATCAATGATCATTATCACAGCGCCGACTCATTGTCATGGCCTTTTTTTTCATATTTTTTTGTCTGGTTTGTCTTTCGACTAGGGTGGACGCATTTTGCGGCTCTTACGGGCGTCCAGGGACGAACATGTGAAGTGACGTGAGTACAACAGCATGCAGGAATCGAATCGTCCTCGATCCACATAAGCTGCCGAGTCTCCCATCAACATCGTCGTAACATCTTCTTCTCTAGACTCATCTTGGTTGTCAATACATACCTGCAATATTCCGTTTTCCGAATTCTGTGCACTTCTTAGTCGTCACCGCTTCAAACCAAGATGCAAAAGAACTGGCAACCTTACCCACTATCATGAACCCTGACATCGTATAATCCCGAACCCTGGAAAAACCTCAGATCCACTTTTGACCCACAAAACCCTTCAGGTCCAAAAAAGCGCTTACACCTTCCTCCACTGAGATTTTTAAATTTTTAGGTTAATTTTTTTTTGTTCTGTTGTTGCAAGAAAGCAGACGGCAAGGGTTGCTGCACCGCTCCGACCAATTAGTGAGAGGCTTGCACTGGGGAGCTCCCAGTTGGTAGGGGGACCTGGCTCAGTGTCACCACCAAAGGATTGGGTGGAAAGTATAGGATTGGGCCGAGAGGGGAGCTCCGTGAGAGCTTGAGACGTTATGCTTGAAGCTGGTAATGAAGACCCCGCAACGCTCAGACGATAAGATAAGAAAGGCTGCATAACGCTTGGGAACAGAGCAATTGACTAGCTAGGGATAAGCAAATTGAGTTGCCCCTCCCCCGCCTCTAACTTCCAGGACCAGAACACTGAGGCAACTAGCAAACTAGCAATTGCTTCATGACCATCGTTTTGTTCAACCATCCAAGTTTTACCCCCCAAAATCATCATCTTCTCCAAATTTGCTTCACCAGTAGCTTGCCACCGCAATCCGTAGTCCGTCATGTATAGATATCCCGCATATAAACCACACCCCGTCTGGAAAGCCCTGCCGCTGCTACTACCATCATCTGCTTTTTCATGCTACCACACCTCACGCCAAAAACATCAACTAACCAGACCCGGCTTTTTTCTTCACTCCATTCCTTCCCTCTGACCTCATAGCTTCCCTGTTCGTCATTTTGCTGATTACCCCTTCTGTCCTGTGCTTTTTTTGCTACCCTGCTCTTACTCTCACATAGCTTCACACCTGCCATCTTGGCATCATCGCTACTTTCAGTGAAATCCGCTTCGCTTCTTACAACCCCATCCAGGGATCTCACAGGGCATCAATCCGTCTGTAGCAGCCCCTACCTCAGCTTACCTTATCGTTGATACCCACTATAACTACTGAGCTTACAGCGTTCTTTTCCACTTTTGAAAGTTACCTCAGGTTATCTAATCAAGAAACGGCTGCCACTCCTCCTCTTTCTCCTTAGTAGGAAAATTCCTATATTAGTAGTTGCTTATTTTTTTCTTCTGCCAGCTCACTTCCGGGAGTTCTCTTTTGCTTCTCTGTTCTTTTTTTCCTCCCGTTTGTCCAAAAAATTAGCTAGTCGTCCCTCCCCCCTTGACAGCTTACTCTGACTTCGCTCCAACTTCACCTCCGTTATTAACAGGGTTACGGAGCTGATCCCGTTCCTATCCTATCATTATTACAAGCTCTGTCCGTCTCCGATCCCGACGGCGTTCTTGTAGTTGCCTTGTCTGCATTTTTTGACCGAATTTGTGCAACAGCTATATTATAAAGCAACCTACTTTTTTGGACTGTCTTTTGGCCGGTACCCCGCCAAAACACGCCATCACTCCACCATTCTTAACCAGTCCATAAACTCGCCTCTCCCGGTGTAGTTCGGAGAGGTGACATGCCGCGGAACCCACAGAAGCTGTTTCTCCGGCCCCTTGAAATCCTATTTCTACCGTTCCGATCTATCCTCCGGAGCCTTTTCCAACGCCTGCTTGTCTACTTCCCTTGTAGTCAGATCTTTTCTGCCTTTGCTTCGCCCGCCTCGACTTCCAGATCTGCCAACATGACCGATGCCCCGAAGAAGAAAATCGCCGTCATGACCTCGGGAGGTGACTCCCAGGGTATGAATGGTGTTGTCCGTGCCGTTGTGCGCATGGCCATCCACATGGGCTGCGACGCCTTCTGTGTCTACGAAGGTTACGAGGGTCTCGTCCAGGGCGGTGATTTCATCAAGAAGATGGACTGGGATGATGTTCGTGGTTGGCTTTCCGAGGGTGGTACTCTGATCGGTACTGCCCGCTGCATGGCATTCTACGAGCGCCCCGGTCGTCTGACCGCTGCCAAGAACATGGTTCTCAATGGTATTGACGCCCTGATCATCTGCGGTGGTGACGGTTCGCTTACTGGTGCTGACCGCTTCCGTGCCGAGTGGCCTTCGCTGATTGATGAGCTTGTCTCTACTGGTGAGCTAACCTCCGACCAGGTTAAGCCCTACCGCCACCTCAATATTGTCGGTCTCGTCGGTTCCATTGACAATGACATGTCCGGCACTGACGCCACCATTGGCTGCTACTCTGCCCTCGCTCGTATCTGTGAGATGGTCGACTACATTGAAGCCACTGCCTACTCCCACTCCCGTGCCTTCGTCATTGAGGTTATGGGTCGCCACTGCGGTTGGCTAGCTCTGATGGCCGGTGTTGCCACTGGTTCCGATTTCCTCTTCATTCCCGAGTGTCCCACCGAAAATGACTGGCGCGACGCCATGACTGCTACCATCAAGCGCCACCGTGCTCTCGGAAAGCGCAAGACCATCGTTATCATCGCTGAGGGCGCTCACGACAGCAACGGTGCCAAGATCACCTCCGAGATGGTCAAGGACTTGCTCGCCGACAAGCAGGGACTTGCTCTTGACACCCGCATTACTACCTTGGGCCACGTTCAGCGTGGTGGTACTGCTGTTGCCTACGACCGTATGCTCGCCACTCTCCAAGGTGTCGAGGCCGTCAAGGCTGTTCTCGAGGCTACCCCCGAGACCCTCACCTGCTTCATTGCCATCAACGAGAACAAGATTGTCCGCAAGCCCCTTATGCAGGCTGTCATCAACACCAAGGCTGTAGCTAAGGCTATTGAAGCCAAGGACTTTGAGGGCGCGATGGCGCTGCGTGACACCGAGTTCTCTGACCAGTACCACTCCTACCTCATGACCACTAATGTCCACGCTGATGAGCACGATCTTGTGCCTGTTGAAAAGGTAAGACAAAGTCGAGTTCTATATCCCGGGTTGTATGACATCATAGCTAACGATTAATTCTACGCAACAGAGAATGAAGATTGGTTTCATCAATGTTGGTGCTCCCGCTGGTGGCATGAACGCCGCTATCCGTGCTGGTGTTGCCTATTGCCTGTCCCGTGGCCACGAACCCATTGCCATTCACAACGGATTCGCTGGCTTCACCCGCCACCACGATGACAAGCCTCTTGGTGCTGTTCGTCCCTTCGACTGGCTCGATGTCGACAGCTGGGCTTCCAAGGGTGGTTCCGAGATTGGTACCAACCGTGAACTTCCTGAGGAGTCTGGTATGGAGAAGGTTGCCGAGCTCATTGAGTTGTACAAGTTTGACGCTCTGTTCCTTGTTGGTGGTTTTGAGGCTTTCCACGCCGTTACTCAACTGCGCAAGGCCCGCGACGAGTACCCTTCGCTGTGCATCCCTATGGTCATCCTTCCCGCTACCATTTCCAACAACGTCCCTGGTACTGAGTTCTCTCTGGGTTCCGATACTTGCTTGAACGAGCTTGTCAACTACTGCGACAAGATCAAGCAGTCGGCGTCTGCGGCTCGTCGTCGTGTCTTCGTCATTGAGACCCAGGGTGGTCACTCTGGCTACGTTGTCACCCTCGCGGGTCTGGCCGTCGGTGCTGCTGCCGTCTACACCCCCGAAGAGGGTATTTCTCTAGACATGCTGGCGACTGACGTCAAGCACATGAAGGAGGTATTCCGTCATGATAACGGCAAGTCTCGTGCCGGTCGCTTGATTCTTATCAACGAGAAGGCTTCCCGTGTCTACAACGCTAAGATGATTGCGGACATCATGCGTGACGAGGCCCACGACCGCTTTGAGTCTCGTGACTCTATTCCCGGCCACGTGCAGCAAGGCGGTGTTCCCTCTCCCATGGACCGCTGCCGCGCCGTCCGCCTGGCCATCAAGTGCATCCAGCACCTTGAAGTGGTCGGTCGTCGAGCCCAGAACAAGGTCAAGCATGACCCTCTGACAACGTGCGTGATTGGCATCAAGGGCGCCAATGTTATCTTCTCCCCTATCAAGGATCTGGAAAATGAGGAGACCGATTGGGCTAACCGCCGTCCCATCACCGCCCACTGGACGGACTTGAAGGATATTGTCGATATCCTTGCGGGCCGCCCGGCGTACCCCAAGCCCGAGAAGGGTCTCGGTGGTCTGTTGGCCAAGGATGCCAAGCGTGGCATCATCACCGTGGATACGCGGTCTCTGCACTCCAACTAGGAGAACAGAGAAGGGAATTATGAATCGACGACGAGGTAGTCAAAGAGACTGCGGGTGCGGTGATGATGTGGTTATTTCACAGATGATGCTTTGAGTGCTGAGGAGCCATGTTTCCGTTCCTCCCACACATTTTTTTCTTCTTCGTTTTGTGCTGTTACAGCTGCTCAGTTGTTCTTGTTCGGCTATGATGCTTTTTTTCCTGTTTCTTTATGTTTTCTGTTTCAACAGGTTCGGGATGGGTATGATGATATAGTTCGCCTGACTGGGGCTGGACTCTGTATATTAGGAAAGGTGGGAATATCACGGTTCGTATGGTTTCTTTCGAGAGGTGTTGACGATAACTGATGATGAAAACGATGGTAAAATGGAGTATTGACTGAACACTTTTTAGTGACAATTGACAAATGTGGCGGTTATCGATTGGACAACCGGTGTGCAGAAGTAGCATCAATTAATAGCATCATATTTTGAGATTCTTGGTTCATGTGTCTTGTTTTTCTGAAGTGGATCAGTTAATAAGGGTTTTAGAAATTAGGGTTATACAGAAAAATGGGGAAACCTTGCAATGTTGAATTCTAGTTCAGATCACCTATGAAAATCTTGTGTGCAAGCACGTGGGATCTACCAGGGCTATTAGACCAAGATCGCAAACCCTCATCTTATCGCTGTCTAAATATTTACCGTGTAGATATTTGAGTTTGTTTGTCCTCTTATCACCAATATCTCAATAATTAGCCAATGAAGCATATATGTGTTACAGTATAATTTTAATGCCATGGGGATTTCCGGATGAGGTCTTGATGTATTGTTGAAGAGACGAACAAGCGGGTGCTGAACTTGATTAGGAAGGGGGTTGAGTGAGTAGTTTGATATGTATTTACATGGATAGATAGGAAGTTGAGAGGTTTATTGAGGGCAGATTGACCGCGCTTATCGGGGTGGTAAATATTTAGGTAGAAAATCAATGAATAGTTGGATAGATGCGATAACGAAGGGGTCGGTGCGTGGGCAGGTGGAATGAATGTGTGGATGTGTGTGTTTGTGTAATAGGAAGAGAAGAGAGGGAAAGGATTGGGATCTTTTTTGATGACGAGGCAGGTGGGGAATTTGTCAAGTTGAGGTTGATGATGAGCAAGGGCGAATTAGACTTGTATACTTTCAGTCCCCTTTAGCTGCGCCCGAGCTGCATCGGAACTGAGTGTTATTTACTTTTCTAGTCTTGTTGCAGATTTCACCTCCTACCTTTCAACTCTTCTCCAAATTTCAACACCACAGATGTTCCCTACAACGATCTGAAGAGATCATCCTCATTGGCTCGACGGGCCAACGATAAAGGTCGTAGTTTGATCACGGAAGGAGAAGGGGCTCTCCCTGGGTGGTGCGTACCTTTCAGTTCTGGAATGGGACGTCATTGGGGGTAGGGTAGACGGGACATATGTACATAGGTTGGGCTGGGTGATAACGGGAAGTTGCAGAAAAAAAAAGAAAGGGGAAGAAGAGGAAGAAGAGGAAGAAGAGGAAGGGGCAGAAAGCAAAAGGAAAGAACGACGAAGAAAGAAGGAAGGAAAAGAGGGTGGTTATGGGCGGTGGTATTGAGAATTAGAATTGGACGACAGCCACCACTCAGACTTTTGCCTTATATGGTGTTTTTTTAGAGTTATTTTTAACCTCAACTCAATTATAAAAAACTCCCTGATGCTGAGACTAATCCTTACTAAAGACAACATCCACATAATAAATATTCACAAAACTCTAACACTCCAAACCCCCAAATCAACTCCCCATCACCGACATCAACCCCGTGCCCTTATTCCTTCAACTGATAGGCCGTACGCATCTGCACATCCACTACAACATTGATTAACTCTCAGCACCCGACGCTAGAAACAACCGAAGACGCAACTACTACTGATATACTCCATTTACATGCGCAAAGTCAGCTAGCCATCGGAAGCCAAATGGGTTATCTCGGTCTGGCCCGTGCCTTCTATCCTCCCCTTCATGATGAAAGAAACTCCTTTTTCCTTCAGCCTGACTCGCTGATCCGGTGGGTGGTTTCCCGTTGCATAACAAGGCGTCCATTTGCATCTATCGGTCCGGGGTCCCTCATGGCGTCGTGGATTTGATCTATATAAATCCCAGTTCACCGGCTGATCATTCTATGTTTGTCGATCTTCCTCTTTTTTTTTCTTTCTCGAAAGAAAGAACTGGATCTTCTGCAACAAGTTCCGGGTAATCTTTTGCTTTGATCTTTTTGGATCTCATTGTTCCGTCATTTGCGAAAGACCAAATAAAAAAAATGAAGACTGTTGCGCTGAGGGCTTTGGCAGTTGCCGTGGCCGGTGTTGCAGCTGAGGATGTGCTGTACTCGCAGAGATACCACAAGCGTGGCATTGACGCTGTGGGCAACTACAATGTGTGTAAGTTTTTTTTTTTTTGATAGATGGCTCTTGCCAATTAAATATGGTTATGTGATTTGGTGAAATATCCGACTTCCCACATAATAATAAAATTGAAACTCGATATTCTATTTAACTTACTAACCAACAAACTCAGCCTTCTTCCACATTAACGATGTCCACGCCCACCTTGATGTTTTCTCTTCCTCGGGAACCGACTGCACCGACCCCTCCAAAGGCTGCTACGGTGGCTATGCCCATATCAAGCATGTCATTGACGGCCTTCGCCCTCAGTACAATGACTCCCTCTTCCTCAACGCTGGTGATGAATTTCAGGGCACCATGTTCTACACCTACTATAAGGGCGAGAAGATTGCCGAGACGTTGAATCAGCTGGGCTTCGACGGCATGACGCTAGGAAACCACGAGTTTGACGGTGGCGATGATGAGCTGGGGGACTTTCTGAAGAACCTGACGTTCCCCATTATCTCGGCTAACATTGTGTCGGATAACGAGAAACTGAACTCGACGATTAAGCCGTATCATATATACGAGAAGCTGCAGATTGCCGTTATTGGCTGCACTACTGAGACGGTGCCTAACATTTCTTCTCCCGGGCCTGGCACCGAGTTCCTCGATGTCGTCTCGACCGTTCAGGCGACTATTGACCACATCAAGGCGACAACCAACATCACCCGAATTGTCGCCCTGACCCATATTGGCTATGACCAGGACCAGGAACTTGCCCAGAAGACGTCGGGTCTTTCCCTGATTATGGGCGGCCACTCGCACACGCTTATTGGTGACATGCCGGGTGCTGCCGGGCCGTACCCAACTATTGAGACGAACCTGGACGGCGATGAGGTTTTCGTGGTCACCGCGTATAGATGGGGCGAGTACCTGGGGTATATTGATGTTACCTTTGATGACGCTGGCAAGGTCCTTGCGTACCACGGGGCCCCAATTCACATTGACAACACCACCGGGTATGATGCCGATTTGCAGACGCAGATTGACGCTTGGAGAGTCCCCTTTGAGGCCTATGCTGCCGAGGTCGTTGGGTACAGCAATGTCAAGCTTGACCAGTCGCTTTGCCAGACGCAGGAGTGTGTCATGGGCGACTTGATCACTGACGTGATGCTGGACTACCGGTTGGGATTCCTGTCGGACTCCACGGATGAGGACAACTACTTTGCGTTGATCAATGCTGGTGGTATTAGGGCCACAATTGACCAGGGCAACATTACCCGTGGTGAAGTCCTGACTACGTTCCCCTTTGGTAATGCTGTTGTTGATGTCACCTTTGACGGCGCCACTCTCAAGAAGATCTTCCAAGGCGCCGTGGCCAAGTACTCTATTATTAAGGATATCGCCATGAGCTCCTTCTTCCAGGTTTCCTCCGGCGTCAAGATTGCGTATAATCCCAGCCTGCCCGTTGGCAGCCAGGTGATCTCCTTGACCATCAACGACAAGGAAATTTCTGATGACAAGACCTACCATATTGTCACTCTTGACTTCGTCGCTACAGGCGGTGACAATATTATCCCCGCTACTACCGACTTTGCCACTATGGACACTCTGGATGCCGTGCTGGTTGACTACCTAGCTGATCACTCGCCTGTCAACACCGCCATCTCAAGCCGTATCACCAAGACATCGGCTACTGGCCCCAACTCTACCACTACTGCTGCAGCTACCGGGTCGACTGAAGTGCTGGTGACAGGTGGGGATGTCAAGGTTGGTGTTTCGTTGGTGGCGGCATTGGTGGCGGCATTGGTGGCTGGTGTTCTGGCTCTGTAATGAGAAGCAAGCTGAAATGGTAGTAGCGAGAATGTAATGGGATGAAAAAGGTGGAGAGTTAATAGTTGTTATATTAATCAAGATTTTTATGTGTTAAACAACTGTTGCTACTGCCTGTTTTGATGCCTCGTGTAACCGTGGCCATGGCCACTATCCTTCCAGCCCTCAAATCTTGGCCTCCTCAGTCTTGACCCCTTCGGCCTGCTTGCTCTTCTCTTCCTCCTTCAAAACCCCCTCCACCCCCTTTCCCATCGATCTCGCCTTCTCCTCCGTCAATGCCGCATACTCAGGCAACACCTT